>SJYQ01000266.1:1703307-1775542 GCA_006410935.1 Redunca redunca | reverse complement strand
TCAAAAATGGTAGACATTATTATGTATCAGAATAGTTGATATTGATGAAAACAAGAGGCGAAAATGACCAGAAAACACTGAATAATTTGAATCTTAAACAACAGAAATGAATGAGATGTGTTTCAAGTATTCTAGCAGTGTAACTGAACAAACCATACCATCAAGGTGAACACTTTAAATAATTGTGTAGAATGTGAAACCACAGAGCAATTTAAGATTCATGTATAAAAAATATTCTGGTAAGATATGAAGAGACAAGTAGTTTAATTAAACAAACTCTACTCCAGAAACCAACAGACCAGAACTCATGCTTGGCGTATCATTAAGCCAAAATTGGAAAAACTAAAAGGGAGCATTCAAGCAGCAAGCAACCTCATTTCAGTTTCTCATGACTACATTATTGTTGATAGTAAATAAAACCACACAATGAAACAAATAACTTCAACACACTGGCTTTGTATTGCGTTGATGGAACACCGGAATAAGGCAACCTCAGAGTCAGGACGGTATATGAATATCAGAGTACCTGCAACAGATGTTCGGCATGAAAAGCAGAGTTGGGAGTGACAGAGACTCCTTGGCTCTCAGAAATAATACAGTATGTGTCCCATGAATGGGATGAATGTGGCATTCCACTCACAGCTGCCTCCGGGTCTCTGTGGGGCAGGTGTCCAGAATCAGGCCACCAGTGCAGAGAAAAAGGGAGAGACGGATATGAAATGTGTGACCAGCTAAGAAAAGCCTGCCCTTCTACTTGGGAGTAGAGTGAGAAGGGCGCCTTGAAAACACTGCTTCCTCTGAGTCTTAGTTCTCAAGTGGTTCTCACAGTGTGAGAGCAATTGTGACTCCGAGAGGCAATGGAGGCTGGTGAGACCTAAGAGAACAACATGCGTGCGATTTTAAGGGCTTCCCAACCCTTTGTTCCTGTGGCCAAGCAGGCTGGAGGTGATGCTTCCCTATGGAGAAGGAAATTGAAACACTAATTGAGGACCACAAAGAAACACTGCCTAAAAAATAATTGGAGAAACTTATAAAGTCATTTTCAGGTGCTGAAGAAGATAATGACTTGAAAAGTGAAACCAGTGAGTTGAAATCATAATGAAAGTGCCGAACGTCTGAAAGCATTAAAACACTGGAATGATTAAATTTCAGAATACAACATATAATGAAGGCCTCAAAATCAACAGATTTTACAGGTGACTTAAATGGTAATATTTTCTGTGTGACTTTTACCTTATCCACTGAATTCATCCCTAATACGGCCAGCATGTTACTTTATCAACACCTGTTTTTCCCTGACAACAAAAACACTAGTATTTCATGGTAGCAAAATGCTCAGCATAACCACTTTCTCAGGCTCACCTGAAGCAAGGAGTGGCCACGGCATGATTTTATCAAATGAGGCATAGGGAGAAGTCTACTAGAGCGAGGCACTGGGCAAGCTGTTACTGTCCTAATAGGAAGGTACAAAATGTTGCTGCTTCCATTCTTCTGTCTACCTGAACATCAACATAATATCTGGAGTGGTAACCATCTTCCTACCATGAGACAAAGACCGATAGGATTTCAGATATGTTGTGTCAGACGACTAAGCCACCAGCAACTGTCTGCTATCAGACTTCTTAAGGGAGAAAAACAAGTGCCAACTTATTATTTGCTTGAGTCACCTTACAAGAATCCTGTTGTTCATCTCTTCCTAAGGTTCACTGCCATTTTACTTGAGACTGAGCAGAGAGGAGAAGAAAACTGACCCTTTAAGAGGCAGACTCTTCACCTAAGTTTCTATTCTTTTTTTCCTACACACCAAATGACCAAAAGTTGGAAACCACTGTTATTGTACCTTCATACTACACTGAAGTATCAGATTGCTGGGGGGGTTTTCCCACTCGCTTACCTTTGCTCATGTTGTTCTCAGCCAGAAAGTACCTATCTCTCTTTTTCAGTGTATCACATCCTTTAAGGCCTAGCTCCAGTGCCATCTCCATAGTGAAGCTTTCCCAGGTCCTCTCTGTTATCACTAACTGCAGCTTCTCTTGTGCCTCAAAAGTACACAACTAATACCTGGGGTGGTGCTCCTTTTCCTCTATCTTGTGAGATGGTTTGCTGAATGTGTTTTCCCTTCATAACAATGTAAGCTACTTAAAGTCAAGAACCACATTGTAGGGGTCTCTGTGCTTTTCTAGACAAGCAGCTACCAGCAAACTTAAATGCTTTGGATTTAATTTCAGGTTAGCAGGGAAAGTTGCAGAGTGAAAAAGAAGCTTCTAGAGGGGAGAGGCATGAACTGGTCAGTATCAGCTACACTGTACTGTGACAGCCTTATAGTTTTTTGTCCAGGAAAGCAAATGGTTACATGGTCTCAGTGGGACAGCCTGATACCAACGCTGTAAGAACTATCTCTTGTAACCTCTTCAACTGACTGCTTTCAGCACAGCTTCCCAGAGCCCATCTGTGCAGGCTTCTTGTCTTATTTACACCCTTTAATGAGTTCCTGTTTTCCTTCAGCCGGAAGCCCAACTCTTTAACATGATGTGATCAGGCACGTTCCATCTCTTTAGCTTTGTCTGTGGCTTGATAACTTTTTTAAACTACTGATTTCTGTTTACTATCCCCATATTTTTGTCTTCCTTCCATTCCAAGCATAAAGTTAGGCCCTTTGTATAGTTTTGCTGTTTCTTTCCACAAAGTAAAATGTATTCTTTGTAGTGGACTACTCAGGTGGCGCTAGTGGTGAAGAATCTGCCTGCCAATGCAGGAGACTTAAGAGATGCAGGTTGGATCAATGGGTCAGGAGGATCCCCTGGAGGAGGACATGGCAACCCACTCCAGTATTCTTGCCTGGAGAATCTCATGCACAGAGAAGCCCGGCAGGCTACAGTCCATAGGGTCGCATAGAGTGGGACACGACTAAAGCAACTTAGTACAGCATGGCACATTCCTTGTGGAATATAGCTCTATGAGTTGTAACCTATAGAGTCCTGTATGAACCACCAAATGCAAATACAGTACAATCTCTTCACTCTAAATCCCTTTGAGCTCCCTTTTTGGAGTCAATTTTCTTTTAAGTCCTAAGTACTGGCTCCCACTGTTCTTGGACCTTGTAGTGTTACCTTTTCTAGAATGTCATACAAATGGAATCATTCACTAGAGAGTCTGAGGTTTGACTTTAACGTAGCAAAATGCTTTTGAGTTTCATGACGGAAGGTTTTCAATGGATTAAAGGCAGAGCTGCCTTGAAATAGTGACACAGACATAGGGAACAGATATGTGGGCACAATGGGGGAAGGGGAGGGTGGGGTGAATTGACAGAGTAGCAGTGACATAAACACACTTCCATATGTAAACCAGACAGCTAGTGGGGAGAGGTTGTATAGCACAGGGGGCTCAGCTTGGTGCTCTGTGGGGCCCTAGAGGGCTGGGATGGGGCATAGGAGTGCGGTTCAGGAGGAAGGGGAGATATATATATATATGCATAATTATGGGTATTTCACTTTGTTGTAAGCAGAAACTAACACAATATTGTAAAGCAATTATACCCCAAAAAACTGACACAAAAATAAGTAATAAAATTGATTAAATATTGAAAAAAAAGAGGCAGAGCTGTCTTAAATCATCAGCTAATCCTGTTCCTTCTAAAGGCCTAAACTTAGGAGTGTGCTGGTTATCCTATAGGTGAGGGGGAAGGAGAGGAGTGCTTTTAAAGGAAGCCAAAGGGACAGGCGAATTTTGCCCTTGGTTTATAAGAACCAAGAGATCTAAGATCCTTTGAAGTCAAGAGTCATCCCTAGGGAAGTGACAGACTCTCAGAAGGGACAGCAGTGTCACGCTCCTCAGCATGTCACGAAGGCAGGACTCCCTGCACAGGGGCCCAGAGCATCAGCAAAGATTCCTTAACTCTCTGTACAGCATGAAAGTTGAGAGTTGACATACTTTCATTGACTACACAGGCAGGCAAAATGAAAATATCCGATGTGATCTTAATCGACCAAAAATCAGTATGCTTGTTCATATTTTCTTGATGCCACATATTCTTTCCCATTCCTGAGCAACCCAGTAATGATGGGGATGAAATTTCACACCAGACCATCGTAGGAGTTTAGAGTCATGTTTAGAGAATAAAAGTCATATCAAGTGCTGACGTCTATTAAGTGCTTATTATTTGCCAGGCATTTCTCCAAATACTTCACTTGGAGTAACTCATTTAATGCTCACGGTACCTCTATGAGGTACACAATATCATGTCCCAATTTTTAGATGACAAAAGTGAGGGGCAGAAGGGAATCACAGAGGGTGAGTGTGGCAACCAGAATCTGAACTCAGGCAAATGTGGCTGCAGAGCCCAGGTTCTTAACTCCTTGCTGAACCTGTTAGTCCTTCCACCATGAGTTTAAGAATTAAAAGTCATACTCCCCACGTATCCTCTTCCAGACACAGACCACCCCCCCAGAGTAGTAATATCCAGTTATGCACATTCTACTCACAACCACTTCTCAGCTGAAGGGTCACCTTGGTGCTCTTAAATTTGAGTTGCTACCTGGCCACACCTGGCCAGTCAGAATGTAGTTTGAGAACTGAAACTAAGCAACACACTGAGTAATGTTGGTGAGTGACAGATACAAGACAACTAACATTTTCTGCTTTTACAGATATAGGCTCTTTCATTTTCCTGGTAACTGTATGAGTTGAGAAATACTGACTCAGGCAGTTTAAGTAATAAGTTACCTACTGTTACAAAGATAGTTAAAATAGAGCTGGGATAAAAATTGAGATAAACGGCTTACATTTTATCCATCAAAAATGTGGTTGGGGACTTCGCTGGTGGTCCAGTAGTTGAAAATCCTCCTGCCAATGCAGGGGGCAAGGGTTTGATCCCTAGTCCAGGAATATCCCACATAGCATGGGGCAACTAAGCCCGTGCACCACAACTACTGAGGCCATGCCCTAGAGCCCGCGAGCAGCAGCTACTGAAGCCTGCGGGCCTAGAGCCTGCACTCTGTGACAAAAGAAGCCACGGCAGTGAGAAGCCTGCACGCTGCAATGAAGACCCAGCACAGCCTGAATAAATAAATAATAACACACGGTTGGGGCTGGCAGTCCTGTTGAAAGGTACATAAGAAGTAGCGTCTCAATGAGAAAATGTGACAGAGCAGAGAAAAAAAAGAGGCCACATGGCCCCAAGGGGCAGAGGAAACACCTGCATTCCAGAGGCTTCCCTATTGATTTCATTATACTCGACAAGGTGGATAAGTAGCCTTGAGTGAGTCTTAAGAGCTTAACCTCTTCAAAGAGAAAATACCACAAGGAGGCAGCTCTTCAGTGAATGGAAGCGGAGGCTTTCCAGTTCCCTTACTTTTCAACATTAAACCAGAGTCAGTGTGACCGTCATAGTCTGGAGTTTCCATTCCCCTTTGCTTCTAATGTTTCATAACAGGTACCAAACCTTGGTGTGGCATTCATCTCAGATTAGGAAATATAGCTATGGAAAAAAGGTTAGTAAAAAGAAGGAAACTTCTTCAACTGTGTTCTTTATCATTAATAATTTTTGAGACTTAGCAAGAAACAAAGTCTGGAAAAAGAACTTCAAAAGAAGACACTACATCTGCCTGTGACCAAGGTGAGAGGTGAAGGGTGACAAGGTCTTTTCCTGTTTAACACTTCTTCACTTTACTTTGATATTATAACAATTATTGCTTTGGGGAAACCAACTAGGGTTGATAATCACACAGCCTTCCCCACCACTTACACACTTACAGAAGGGAATGTGATCCAGGCTGGCCAATGAGAATATCTGATTCCCCAGAAAGAGCCTTTGCTCTAAGACCATGCGACACAAACAGGGTCAATAAGTTCTTTTCAAGGGGTTGCTGTGGCTGCTTAGACAACAGTGTTCCTGTCTCATTCTTTCTGAGATGATGTCTAGTAAGGAGCTGCCTGAAGGAAATCTCTGCAGGGGAACAGATGTTAAAAGCACCAGAGTCTGTCTTATCTGAAATTTTCAACTATCTACTGAGTGACCACATTCCCATCTTTTGTATTTGTTTAAAAAATATTTTCTTCAAGCTAGATTAATTAATTTAGTTTTCTCTCACTTACAATTGGAAGCACCTTGAATAATGCATTATTTTCCCCATAGGGTGGGAGAGTCAATTTTATGACTGTCCCTAATAAGCCACACCACTAAAGAGCGGAGAACTGCTCTCTGGAGCCCACAAACAAGTCTATCTTTAGAGAGAGACTGTTATTTCTATACTGCAAATGCCCGCTCAATATTAAATGGAAATCCACAGGGCAACAAAGCCAGTCAATTTTCACTACCAGACAAGAGTTGTGAAAGCGAGTACGCTTGAAAATGCCCTTCCCATGTGACCTGGTATAAGATGCCTTTAGCATCTCTCTCTGTTTAACAAGTCGGGGGCAAGTCTATTTTGTGAGCTTTTTTCTCTACTCCTAAAAACAGTGCCAATGTCACAAAGGAAGAAAAAAAACCCAAACAAACGTGTCTATGAGGTCTGAATCAGTCAAAGAGTATGTTCTTACACGTACAACTGATTTCCTTTTAAAGAAGAAAGAAAAAAAATAAAGCAGGTGTCAAAACCCAAATCTGCGGAGCTTTATAGCTCGATTTGGGTATTTGCTAAGTGTATTGTGTACTGCTTTGTCAATCCAAGTGACAGTTCATCAATACTAATCTGATTCCAGTTGACTCTTCCTTTTCCCTAAACAGGATTAAGGTATACTATCTACGAATATATTTTATCCCAGGCTGTAAATCCATATGCTTTAATGTAAATACATTAGTATCTCTTTTTAAACAGAATACACTGTTTATACAAGGAAATAAAGATGAATTACCAAGTTGTCCTGAAAAATGCCTTTCTGATGCACTATGAAAATGTTCCAGCTTTCAAGACAATAATAAATAGGTCAGGCATTTCCCCTCATTTTATACTGTGATCTATATCCCGGGCTCAGGGAGAACCTATTAACACCCGGAATATCTTATGGATAGAGTGTCCTTCCTGGTCTGGTGCAGGTGAAATTTTCTTTCCTTTTTTCCTCTGTTTGGTTGTATCTTCATTTCTCCCTTCAGTCGATATTTATGTAGTGCCTGCTTTATGGGTTAGGCAATGTCCCAGCTACCAGAGATGATAATGGTGAGCAACAGTAATAATCTCTACAGATCCCCACAATTTGCCCTAGTGTTTTCCAATTTGTTCACAGATTGGGTCAGTACACACCAAGGGTCAAGCCTTCTTATCCTGCACCATCTCACCTGTTCATGCTTATAAGATCTGGGTTGAAACAACAATGACTTCATCTTCGAATATCACTTTGCAGTTTGTGAAGACTGTCATATACTTCTTCATTCTCATAAACACTTTTATGAAGGGAGCACAGGAACTGAACATAACTGACTAATTTAAGGTTGAGAATCTAATAAGACAGTACACCATACTATTAATATCCAATGGCTATGATAGTATCTACCTCCCAAGTAGTTGTAAAGCTTCAGTGAGGGAACACAGGTTTAGCACTCAGAACTGGACCTGGCATACAATGAGAATACAACAAATGCTGCCTGTGATGATGACGGCCTCATTTAGAAACAAACATAAACCACTGCCACTGTCAAATCGTCCAATAAATGATGGGTGAATGGCCCAATAGATGGCCATTTGCCCATCACTTATTGTATGTCAATCACTGTAAAAATGCTGAGATTCTGTGTTAAGCACGCCAAAGCTTCCACTTCTCCCACAGTCCACAGAGAGATTTTTCAGTCTTGGCATTTGTGCTTGTTAACAGTTTCACCCATTACAATAGCAGAGTTGAGTAGCGGTGACAGAGATCCCATGGTCCAGCAACATAAAATATTCACTATCTGGCCCTCTACAGAAAAAGAGAGTTCTGGTCTGGATTCTTATATTTTTTGCATTCTCTTAGCTGTTCCCTCTTATTATCCCTTGGAATTTAAGAAATAGAAGGTGATAGTTTACTTATATGGGCTAATCAATGTGTTTATATCTGATGACATGCTCTAGATGCAGAAAAGGACTTTATGATTCTGGTCTTACTGATTTTTCCAGAGGAGTTCTTTCTATTGCCCTCTATGGGTGGCTGGATAACCTTGTGAAAATACTCTTCCAAAGCATGAACTCACTCCTCAGTGGTCCTGCTGTTCTCTTCCTATCTGCTGTCTCTTTATTAGGCCCCAAACTTTTGCAGCTATCCTTGGATCCCTTATGATCTCATGCTTGGCCCAATTTTTTCCCATTATGTGACTCATTGGGCAGAGAATATCATTCTTGTGTTTCTTTGCTAGAGTTCTTCTTTATCAGCATTAGTTTGGCTTTTACTTCTGAAGTCTGGGCTGGTTGATATGTTATCAGGCAGTTAGAATTTTTCTTTTTTAAATATTAGTTTGTGCAAGTATTTTCAATATTCATTTAACTACTGGCTTAAAAGAAATGTTCAACGTTCTAATAACCTTGAACCCAGGCACTTGCACTGTATTATGTAATTCAATCATTATAACAACTCACAAGTTAGGTACTATTATCATCTCCATCTGCAGATGAGCAAACAGGTTTTGAGAGAGGAAATTAATTTTTAAATGATGAAATATAGTTAATTTACTGAGAATTTATTAATATATCTGAGGAATTGCAGTTGTACTAGGGGTGGGGCAGGCATGTGGGTGTTAGCTAGTGATAGCAGTCCCTCTCAGCCATTGGTTGATGCCACAGTGGGCCTCTCCCCTCTCTGCATAAAATAAGCCTGAAATTGGATTAAGGGAAAATGGTTTTTTGAGACGTTAACCTGCATCTTCTCAGTCTGCTAGCTTTCCAATTAAAGTCAGTATTCTTTACCCCAACAACTTAAGTTTCTCAATTATTGGCCTGTTATGAGGTGAGCAGAGTGAGCTTGGGCTCAGTAATGTGGTAAACTTTACATGTCTTATTTCCCAATGTGACTGTCTCAGAAAGCACAAAAGGCTCAGTGAGGTTGCTGACTGCCTCAGGATCCCACCAGAACTAAGTGGGCACACCAGGCCTCAATACCAAAACCTGGCTGAGGCCAGGAGGCTGTGTTCCAGGGACTCCATTTAAAACCTATATTGTGGTTCACTCACAAAAACATCCGTCTCTTCCCTCCACCTCCTCACTGAGTCAAATGTGATGCCTCCATGCAGCTTGCTCATTGTGTAATAAGCTTAAAATATTCTAGGTATTTCCTTTCTGTGGTTTGGTAATTAGGATGGTAGAAGGAAAAGTAATTAAATAATACTGACATTATTGAAATATCAATAACTTCAGATATGCAGATATACCACCTTTATGGAAGTAAACAAAAAGGAACTAAAGAGCCTTTTGATGAAGGTGAAAGAGGTGAATGAAAAAACTGGCTTAAAACTCAATATTCAAAAAACAAAGATCATGGCATCTGGTCCCATCACTTCATAGCAAATAGATGGGGAAACAATGGAAACAGTGACAGATTTTATTTTGGGGGCTCCAAAATCATTGCAGATGGCGACTAAAGCCATAAAATTAAAAGATGCTTGCTCCTCGGAAAAAAAGCAATGACAAACTTAGAGTATTAAAAGGCAGAGGCATCACTTTACTGACAATGGTCTGTATAGTCAAAGCTATGGTTTCTCTGATAGTCCTGTAGGGATGTGAGAGTTGGACTATAAAGAAGGCTGAATGCTGAAGAATTGATGCTTTTGAACTATTGTGTTGGAGAAGACTCTTGAGAGTCTCTTAGACAGCAAGGAGATCACAATAGTCAATCCTAAAGGAAATCAACACTGAACATTCATTGGAAGGACTGATGCTGAAGCTGAAGCTTCAACACTTTGACTACTTGATGCAAAGAGCCGACTCATTGGGAAAGACCCTGATGCTGGGAAAGACTGAAGGCAGGAGGAGAGGGGATGACAGAGAACGAGATGGTTGGATGGCATCACCGACTCCATGAACATGAGTTTGAGCAAACTCTGGGAGATGGTAAAGGGCAGGAAAGCCTGGCATGTTGCACAGTCCATGGGGTTACAAAGAGTCAGACACGACTGAGTGACTGAACAACAAAGAAGGAAAAGACAGAAGCTGTCATAATAAGGCCTTGAAATCAAATACATATCAGCTTTAAGCTCTCAAGGATATCCAATACCAATGATTTCTTATCTCTTATTTTAAAATGAACCCTAGTCTAAGTTCTGATCTATAATGAAAGATAAATATTGGAACTCCTGTACATCAAGAAATATATGCTAAAAAATGAGAAATTATCAAATAGGCTACTGAGGTTGACTAAAGATATTCTGAAGAGATACCCCCTTAGATCTTCAACTTACAAGGAATTTCAAAACCTATGTTTTGATAACCGAACTGAGTCATTCTTGGCTCTTGTCATTTCATCTTTATAGTTAATGGGATATAGTCTTTCTATATTTCAAATTGTGCTTCTATACTTTATTAAACAGAAATGTAGCTTTAATTTATAGTAGTGTGGATAATAGAGCTTGGGTCTTTTAACCCAAGGTTAGGATATTATTATTTTTTTTCTATTACATGTTATAGCACAGTTCTGACTAAGATGTTGGAATACTGGTGCTCTCATCTTGAATTTCAAACCAAACTAACTGTTCTGGGCTTTGTTCTGCATCTACAAAGTGAGCATAACCCACTGCCCATTCTATGGCTCAGGTTATGAAGACCAAATGAGGGGTGAATGAGGTTTTCAACCTGCATAGCAAAATACAAAGCTCGTGATAAATGGTAGTGTTCAGCAGTCTCCCTGTATCAAATAAACTCCCCTTTTTAATCTTTAAAACTTGTCCCTTGTATAAGTACGTCCCATTAAAGCCAGATGAGTAAGCTCAAAGCTCATAAGACTGAAGGCGATACTTTCATCTAGATCTGCTAAACTTGCTCTATATGTTTTTATAGCTCTCAAAAAGTCCCACTCCAAGGTCTAATTTTAGGGACACTGGACACTAACGTATCAATAAGCCCAGTCTCATTTTTTCTGAATCTTCTTACTCAGGCAATGCAAAAACTCCTTCCAGATTTTCATGACAAATGGAAACAGCTCAAGAAAGCTCACTAAATGGATGACACTGACATCCCTCCAATGCATTACAGCAAAGGACTTCTAGAGGCCCAGGGACCTCACAAGAACCATCATCCTTTCAGACAACTGATCATAACTTGAGGAATCATTTCAGGATTGGGCCAAATCAGCCCTAAAGGAAGGAAAGGAAACGTTACCAATTTTGGCACATCTCACAATTTTAAAGAAACAGATCCAACTAAGAGACCTGTTACGAATGTTACTGCAGTAGTCTTTAAGGCATGCCATCTAATATACAGCTTAGCATTTGCCATTCTAAATACCTGGAATGACAGGTACAGTCTCTCCCTTGCCCTGGAAAGAGAAGGTTTTTGTACTGACAAAACAACAATTGTTCTCATTGAAAAGGGGGTTGGGGGGAAGCATCAGAAATAAGTGCTATCATAAATGTGAAAGACATAAAGCTGAGACAAATGCATATGAGGTCCTTAACAAATGTCAGTAAAGTCACGGATGCCTTTTTAACGCCTATTTCAACCATGTGCGTGTGTGTCTGTGTGCTAGTCACTCAGTCGTGTCCGACTCTTTGCGACCCCAAGGAACCCGTCAGGTTCCTCTGTCCATTCTGCAGGCAAGAATACTGGAGTAGGTTGCCATTCCCTTCTCCAGAAGATCTTCCCAACCCAGGGATTGAACCCAGGTGGCCTGCGTTGCAGGCAGATTCTTTGCCATCTGAACCACCAGGGAAGCCCCAACTATATATAAGATTATATAAATAAGGGAATGCATATCTATCCTATATGACAAACATAATACATGCTGTATCAAGAAATCACAGAACTTCTCATTAGGAACATCTTGCCCAGGCTGCTCCAATCCTTACTTCACAGACAAAAGTAGGGCATTGCACTGCTCCAAATGACAGACAGAAATTCAAACCCTTACTCCTGTCACTTCTGTCTCCGCCAGTCCAAAGAGCCATCTCCTACAGAGCTCCCATCTTTAGTCCTTTGCTTCTGCCACTACTTTAGGGCCAAGCGCCGAGCTACAAAGACAGTAGCATCACCCTTACCAATGACTGACATTCACTATGTACTTGCTGTGTGTATGTATGGTCTCCTATCAGACACTGTGGAGGAGGAAAGAATGTTATCTACAACCCTGAGAAATCAGAAAGAAGGACACCTGATCTTCTGAGGGGATGAAGGGCAGAGAACCAGAGATATTCAAGTTTATTTATAGGGGGCCTCACTCAGCATTCTGTACACCTTTACTCTGGTTCACAGCTTCTCAAACTTAGTATTGTTATTACTGGGGATCAGACAGTTCTTTGTTGTGGGAGCTGTCCTGTGCATCGTAGGATGGTGAGCAGCACCCCTATCCTCTAGCCATCATGTGCCAGGAGAAACGCCCCCACCTCCTTCACTTCAAGTTGTGACAATCAAAGATATTTGTTGACATTCATATACATTTCCACGGTGGGGTGGGGGGCAAAATCACCCCTGTTGAGAATGACTGTTTGGTCCCAGTCTATTGTGATATCCTCCTCCTAATAGCTCCAAGCTGATCCCATCCTCATAATTTAATCATAGTGCTAGCTCTATGTGCAAAAGGAAGCCTTTTCATCTGCTCCATGATATTAAACATGAAATGACACAGACATACCTCAGAGTTTGGAATTATGTCTTATTCTTGGTATATTCCCGCTGAATCCCCAGCTTAATATAGAGATTGCACATTAGTGCTTGCTAAGTACTTACAAGGAGAAAGGGAAAGATATACCCAACTGAATGCAGAGTTCCAGAGAATAGCAAGGAGACATAAGAAGGCCTTCAATGAACAATGCAAAGAAATAAAGGAAAACAATAGAATAGGAAAGGCTAGAGATCTCCTTCAGAAAATCAGAGATATCAAAGGAATATTTCATACAAAGAGGGGCATGATAAAGTACAGAAACAGTAAAGACTTAACAAAGGCAGAATAATTTAGAAGAGGTGGCAAGAATATACAGAAGGGCTGTACAGAAAAGACCTTGATGATCCAGATAACCTTGATGGTGTGGTCACTAACCTAGACCCAGATATCCTGAAGTGTAAAGGAAGCATTACCACCTATAAAGCTAGTGGAAGTGATGGAATTCCAATTAAGCTATTTAAAATATGATGGTGTTAAAGTCCTGCACTCAATATGTTAGCAGATTTGGAAAACCCAGCAGTGGCCACAGGACTGGAAAAGGTCAGTTCTCATTCCAGTTCCAAAGAAAGGCAGTGCTAAAGAATGTTCAAACTCCTGGACAATTGTGCTCAGTTCCCATGGTAGTAAGGTTATACTCATAATCCTTCAAGTTAGGCTTCAGCAGTACTTGAATTGATAACTTCCAAATGTAGAAGTTGGGTTTAGAAAAGGCAGAGGAACCAGAGATCAAATTGCCAACATTCCTTGAATCATAGAGAAAGCAAGGGAATTCCAGAAAAACATCTACTTCAATTTGGTTGAAATGTGAAAACTTTTGACTGTGTGGATCACAATAAACTGTGGAAAACTCTTAAAGATATGGGGACACCAGACCATCTTACCTTCCCTCTGAGAAATCTGTATGTGGGTCAAGAAGCAACAGTTAGAACATTACATGGAAAAACTGACTGATGTAAAATTGGGAAAGGAGTAAAGACAGGCTGTATATTGTCACTGATTATTTAACTTATATGCAGAGTACATCACGTGAAAGGCCTGGTTGGATGAGTTATAAGCTAGAGTCAAGATTGCCAGGAGAAATATCAACTACTTCAGATATGCAGATGATACTACACTAATGGCAGAAAATAAAGAGGAACAAAAGAGCCTCTTGATGAGGGTGAAGAGGAAGCGTGAAAAAGTTGGCTTAAAACTCAACATTTAAAAAAGTAAGATCATGGCAGTTGGTCCCATAACTTCATGGCAAATTGAAGGGGGAAAAGTAGAAGCTGTTATAGATTTTCCTCTTGGGCTCCAAAATCACTGCAGATGGTGACTGCGGCCATGAAATTAGAAGACACCTGCCTCTTGGAAGGAAGGCCATGACAAACTCAGAAGCGTATTAAAAAGCAGAGACATCACTTTGATGACAAAGGTCTGTACAGTCAAAGTTATGGTTTTGCCAGTAGTCACGTGTGGATGTGAAAGTTGAACCATAAAGAAGGCTGAACGCCGATGAATTGATGCTTTTGACTTGTGGTGCTGGAGAAGACTATGAGAGTCCCTTGGACTCCGGAAGATCAAACCAGTCAATCCTAAGGGAAATCAACCCTGAATACTCATTGGAAGGACTGATGCTGAAGCTGAAGCTCCAATACTTTGGTCATCTGATGTGAAGAGCTGACTCATTGGAAAAAACTGATGGTGGGAAAGATTGAAGGCAAAAGGAGAAAAGGGCAGCAGAGGATGAGATGGTTGGATGGCATCACCGATTCAATAAACGTGTACTTGGGTGAACTCTGGGAGATGGTGAGAGACAGGGAAGCCTGGTGTGCTGCAGTCCATGGGTTCGCAAAAACTTAGTTACTGAAGAACAACAAAAACACTTATATCAGAGTAAGGGACCTCGCTTGAGGCCTATAGACACCTGGGATTCATGGTTGGAACTCAGGGCATCAGAGAGCTTTGAAGGGGCAGATTTCACATCATTATTTTCCTTAATCCTTAAATTAAATCTAGGATGTCCTTTGATTAGAATGTAGAAAATGATCTGCAGTAATTATCTCCATGGGGCTGTGTCATCAGTAAAATTACAGATTATTTCATGTCAGAATAAAATTGTTGTGTACCTCTCAAAAATATCATTCATGCTCATCACTACTTTGAAATGAGGATAATCATGAGGCCTATAACAACATCTTTTAAGGTGTTTGTAACAAAGAAAGACATGTTACTACATCACAAAATTGTTTTTTATATATTGATGACTGTCTAACATTGGTTTTGTTTGGTAATTTTGTATAATGGGATAAAAATACAGTTCTGAGAAGTGATCTTCAGCAGCCTGACAAAAGGTTCCATGGCAGAAAAAGGGAGATGCTTGCTTTCAAATGACCATTCAACATAAATATCAGGCAAGTGTTCAGAGATCATAGCCCATGTCTCAATACTTTCTGCATCATCCCCAGGGGTGTCTGGGGGAGGATCATACTCATAGCAGGGTCTGATCCTGGTTACTGTGAGGCGTGGGTGACATGCCTTGCCCGAGTCAAGGTATGATATCTGGGCAGAAACACACATTAGCTGAGGAACCTCGGGCAATCTCTTTTTACCTCCAAGGGCTTCAGTCTCTTAATCTCTAAAATGGAGATTTGGAAAGTTCCTTTCTCTTTTCTTCCTATCTTGAGTACATTTTAATATAGTTCTGAGACTCAAATAAGATGACAACAAATATTCAGATCTAACTCAACACTACTATGCAAAGGGTGACTTTACATTCAGTTCTAGGATTCCATGAAGTCTTGTACATTAGCCCATCTGTGATTTGTGGTAGCATAGACATTCCCTGACTTCTCACACTTGACCCCAGTTCTCTGGGTACTTTTAGGGTACATGTTTTTCTGGTGCATTTCTCACATCTCATATTCTAGCCTCAAAGGCAGCAGAGACCATGCATTATAAAAACAATTCCCTGGCACTTTACATTGCTCCACTAGAAATCATTTGATCAGAGTTTGCTAAGGAGACACATATCTTCAGAGTCCTGGGAGGAAGAATTAGTCCAGGGGAGCTTGTTCATGCAAGGATGCTCTCATTAAACATACAGTTGAAGCACTAGAGCCTGAACAGTCCCCAATAACCAATCAGCGCGACAGATAGGAAGTCGAGGGGAAAACTCATTTTCCTTGGCAGCTGAGACATATTTAACAGCCAAAGGAGAAAAGCACATTGCCTTCCTCCATAGCTCATAGGCACCTTGCATATTGATTTCATATCAGCCCTCTCCTTTGTTTGCTTAAGTGCAATCTCTACCACAAGCCCAGGATACAAGTATCTGAAATGTGCTCTGACCTCTGATAGGTTCCCATCAAGCAATTCAGCAGGAAGAAATGCACTGTGTCCAGACCTCATTTTGGCCATGCTTGTGCTTTTTTCCAACTGACATAACCCTGCCCTTTCTCATATGGAAAGCCTGTTTCCTTTGGGCTGAGAGTGAAAAAAGAGCAATGGGAACTGTGAGCACAAGTCTTGTAGAACAAGATCATGACTTTCTTTCTGGAATGTCTTTGAATTAAACCACGAAGCATAGACCTCATAGGTACATCTGGTCCTCTGATTACTGGATCTGTCCAACCCACCCACTACTGCTGATTGTCCTCACAGCACCCTGTAAATCACAAATCAGATCTTGTCACTCCCCAATTTGAAGTTCTTCAGTGTCTCTCCACTATTAAGTCCATACCTTAATACAACATACAGTGCCCACTATAATACTATGGTTTTATGATAGGTTTATACACATGTACATCTCCTTAAGTATATACTTATATACACACATATATATGACATACATAAGAAATATATATACCATGAATACAAATGAAACATAAATAATATAGACATGTATATTTGTAGCTACATATATGTGGCATATGTTAAAAGTATTGGCTCTTCATACCGAAATAACGAACTACACACTTTAAATGGGTTAATTGTAAGACAATGTGAACTATATCTCAACAAAGGTATTATAAAAAAAATAAACATGTGCCCTAGAGTCTGATTATCTGTGTTTGTATCTCACATCTGCCATTTAACCTGTGAGGTAACATTGGGGAAACTATCTTTCTCTTTGTCAGTTTTTTCATATGTAAAATAAGTATAAAAAAACCTATCACAGAAGGCCTTTGGAAGAACTAACACATGAAGAGATTTGAAGAATACTTGGCACAGAATTAGCACTTAATAAGTGCTAATCATTACATTGATAGCTTGTCTTTTGTCCTGTCTGGGCATCCTGCTCCTTGACCTCTACCCTCTGGCTGGGTTAGACTCTTGAAATTTTTCCTGAAAGGTCATGCTTCCTCAGGATTGAGTAGATGCCAGTCCACACTTGGCTCCTCCAAGTCTGTTTTTCCTGATTAACTCCTATTTGTCCTGCCAGTCTCAACTTAGTCACCATTTCCTTCAGGAAGGCTTCCCTCACTTGCAAAATTCAGTTAAAACCTCCTAATTTTATGTTTCTAGCCATCATATACTACTCCCATGATGACACATCCTTCTTCTCATGTAGATGTTTCAAACATCTGTCTTTCTTGCTTGGCTGTGCATTGTAGAAAGGCAGGGGGCATGGGTGTCCTTGTGGTAAGCACAGCAGTTGACCAGAGTCAGCACTCAACTAATACTGGCTGAATACGATTGAATTTCTTTTTTGTAGTTTTGTAATTTTTGTAGAAAGGACTGTTTACACTATGGTTTGAATAATGCCAAGAACCTTCCTATTGAAGTCACTTTCTTTCTCTTGCGACCCGTGAAAGTTTCTGTATCATAAATAACTTCTAAGTGTCCAACTCTACTTGACTTTTCTCTTTGGCTTACAGCAGGGATATCCTCTCAAATATTTCCGTGAACATTGCAGCCACATCCTGCCCAGGACACTACCAAAAGGAGAAAATCCCTGGGAAGCTCTACCAGAGCCCTAAGACATCATCTTAATTCAGGATTTTGGAGAAATAAGCAATTCCTATCTACACTATGCTGATGATGACAAGCTCTTCCCCAAAGACAAATTCAAATATGCTTATTTGCTGGGGTGGGGGGTGAGGGGGAACAATGGTAGCTCATCGCACATCCTCTACCACAGAGCTGGGCTTCTGCTTCTGCTGACCCTGCCATTTAGGCAGCTGTTGCTCACCCACCCGCATCTGCAAAGTCTACCTTTGCCCCAGCCATCACAACCTCTTGTCTAGGATGTTCGGCAGGTCACCTTCACAGGCTTGATCTCCTAACCCCTGAGTCCAGAACAAACTGCAACCAAGGGCTGCCTCCCTTTTTTAACTTAAATTTTTTTTTTCACTGCTATTTAATATGGGTGTGTGCTGCTTTGGTATCCCTGCTAGACTATAACTGACTGTGATCGAGGGACCTTCACGTTATGTTCCTCATCCCTGAATGAACTTTGATTGGTGTCAGTTGTACACATGCTGCTCTGTAGGAATTTGTAGGAGGAACCAGCATCAATACATGGGGCACCTTATGCTGTGCTTAGCACCATGCCAAGGACTTTCCATGTATCATGTAGGTACTCTTATCACCCTCATTATAAGATGAGAATGTGAGGTTTTCAAAGATTGAGGAGCTTACCCAAGGTTGTACTGGGAGAGCCAGGAGTGGAGTTCAGGCAGTCTGTCTCCAAAGCCCACACTAAGAAAACCATCCTGCTTTCCAACACTACTTGTCCCTAAAAGAAGAACCTTCAGCATTTGCTTTTCTATCCTGTGTCCTGAAGGGCACTGGATATTTTCACTTCTATCTCCCCTCATTTCTTTTGTTCAGATTCACACTCACCGCCTTGCCTGCTGTTCCTGGGGAAGACAGGGTGTCCAAGGAGTTAAGATTCAAAAAGTAGTTCATGGCAAAAGCTTAGAGCAAGGTGGGAAGAAAAGCATAAAATGTATTTTTAGCGTCCTTTTTTTTCCCACTCAAATAAGTAGAATTAAACTCAAGTCCCTCAAATAAAGGAGAATCAAGTTAATTTCCTTTCCTATTCTGCACACTGAGAGTTTCTTATTCACATTGTCATTTCATTAAATTCCTACTGTCACCGCGGAATATAAACATTCCCCTTGGCCTCTGCTGGGAAGAAAGGAAAAAGAGAATTCAACTCAGGTGACTTCTGGTGGCATAAGAATATTCTCCAACAATCAACAGAACTAATGAGAATGGAGACTCATAGCTAGACTCTTTGGTAAAACTCTTGTCATTGAAGATGGCCTGGTAGAAGCTCTTGAATAAGTTTGTCTCCTGGTCTGAAAACACTCTCTTTTGGGCATTAACTGGCAAGAAGACAACTTTGAAGATGAAAACAAACCGACAGATGTCTGAAAGCCCATTAGCTGTAGCTTGATAGAGAAATTAAATTTGTCTCGGTTCCACAAACAAAAAAACACACATGGCCCTCTCTCAGTAAGTACTGGAACTGGTTCTCTTATAAGCAGCCAAAGATGGAATCTCATCAACTCTTTAAGCAAACTAGAAAGCTGACACATGTCCCCAACTGCCTTTATTCCCCCCTCCCTCCATCCCTCCATCCAGATGAGGAAGACATGGCTCAGCAAGCGTGGGGGTTGGCTAAGGCAATGTCTGTGGGCCAGTTCAGGATGTTTATACAGAATGACTAATCCACCCTGCTGATATGAAATCACATCTCCCTCCTGCCCAGGGGAAAAGCATGTGGGGCTATGCAAACAGGTTTTCCTTCTGCATCATTTATCAACCCCTAAGTGTGGGGGGAAAGCTGACCCATCCCAGTTTAAGATGCCTGTGTACATGGGTAGATAAACATATGAAACCAGGCAGTGGAATTACCCAGGCTTTGAGATTTGCTCTTTTTTATTTTTTGGAGAATTATAACAATTGTACTCCCAGGAGCCTTTCCAATGAAACCTCTGAAAGCTCATTATTACTTCTCTATTGTAAAATTGTGCCTTTTCTCATTAAGTATCTCTGGATTCTTAAGGTTGGGGCTATTCATCTGAGACTCTTTTATATGTGAATTTCTCACTACATTATTGGTGGGAGAATGTATCTTTATGATCTAATATATTATTTCTGTATGCCTCTAAATAATAAACCAACCTTGGAATGAGGTGCCAGAACTCTACAATCGGCAGTTCTCTGTAAAGAGTTGAGTCTCCAGCAGATGATCTCTGCTGAGGGTAACACTCTCCCAAGGATCAGTGAACTGTTCAGTTTTTACCACCACAGAAGAGAAAGTGTGTCCACTCTTTCATATATAATCCTGCAGACTTTCTCACATTTCCTTCTACTCACTGACGGGATATTTCATAAAGAAGAGAAAGAAGAAAAAAAGATAGAGACAAAGGGAAAGGAAAAGGGGAGAGGCTGTTTATTCAGCACCCACAAACACAGCCTAAATGATTTGAGTAACACAGCCAACTTCACATAGCTGGTAGCTATGGCAGAACCCAGTTATGCCACATTCTAAAGGCTTTAAGTTCTTTTTCAAGGGAAAAAGCAGAGTGGATTAAGAAACGCGTAAGAACACAGGAGGAGGCTCTCAAATTCTGAAGGTGCCTCCAGAAAGGCAGCCATGTCTCCAGTCTTGAGCCTCCATCAGAGAAAGAGAGGGGGTTTGTTTCGGTCTATTTGATAGGCTTCTCTTAATTCTTGCTCCCAGATGCCCTCTTTGACCATCTCTTCTCTGGAGTCCACCTGTTCAATCTGTACAAATGGTTCTCTTACTCTTCTGCTAAACTCTTCAGAAAAGCATCTCTTGTGGCTTTTGTTTTGGCTGGCATCCCCCACCAGACACTTGGCCTCTCCCTCCAAGAGGTGCTTGAGCAACAAGTGCCAGTGCGTGTTCAGCTCAGCTCAGTTCACTTGCTCAGTTGTGTCTGACTCTTTGCGACCCCATGGACTGCAGAATGCCAGGCCTCCCTGTCTGTCACCAACTCCTGGAGTTTACTCAGACTCATGTCCACTGAGTTGGTGATGCCATCCAACCATCTCATCCTCTGTCATCCCCTTCTCCTCCTGCCTTCAATCTTTCCCAGCATCAGGGTCTTTTCCAATGAGTCAGCTCTTCGCATCAGGTGGCCAAAGTACTGGAACTTCAGCTTCAACATCAGTCCTTCCAGTGAACACCCAGGACTGATCTCCTTTAGGATGGACTGGTTGGATCTCCTTACAGTCCAAGGGACTGTCAAGAGTCTTCTCCAGCACCACAGTTCAAAAGCATCAGTTCTTTAGCTTTCTTTATAGTCCAACTCTCATATCCATACATGACTGCTAGAAAAACCACAGCTTTGACTATTCATCATCTATGACACAGTGTACAACACTAGGAACATCTCAACTTCCCTCCCTTTTGACTTTCCACATCTAGTTCACTGCCAGATTCGTTCTCCTTCAAGATGATCCTTCCCATTTGTTCTCTCTTTCTCTCCTCATTTAGGACTTTATGAATCATCAACACAGGTCTCACTGCCTCTGTTTCTCTGTACTATCCAGATTGGTTATCTGACATTCCAACATTCAAAAATTACAGTCCTTTCATGTAACAAATATTACCAAGCACTTATTAAGCACAGATACTATTCTAGACTCTGAAAAATAAAAGTTCCTGGTATCATGAAGTTTACATTTTGATGAGCTAGACAGGATGAAAAAATAAACACACACATATACACACACATATATAAAACACACTATGCCATGTTGTGATACTTGCCATGAAGAGGAATAAAGCAGGTAAATATACAGACCAGGAATCGAAAAACACTTCCTGTAAAGTGAAAAATAGTGGGGAGGATGATCTGTCTCAACTACTCAACTCTGCTGTTGGAGGGTGAAAGCAATCACAGATAATACAAATGAATCTGGCTGTGTTCCAGTATAACATTATTTACAAAACCAAGCAGTGGTTGTGGCCTGATTTGACCCACAGGCCATAGTCTATCAACTCCTGGTATAGACTTAAATAGCAGGAACATGGTATTTTTTTAGGGCAGTCAAAGGAGACGTCTTTTGATGAAATATTATTTAAGACATAAAGAAGGAACTCCTTTATACACAGACTTGAAAAGAGAATTCCATTCAGAGGGAAGTGAAAGTACAGATGCTGGGCGGTGAAAACATGCTTGGTGACAAAGTGAGGAAGCCAGGCTATCTGGGCCTGAGCAGTCCAGGGGGAGAGAACTCACAGGGCATCTTCCCCTGCCACCACTCACAATGTGTGGGTTCCACCACTGCATGCCCAAGAGTTGTGATTTTCCATGATCATGTCTGATTATTATAATAAAAATATAATGACTGTTTGCTATTTTTCTTTGCCTAGCACCCAGTCCTTCTTCCGGTAACAGCACCTCAATTTTCCTTTTGAGAATGGACCATGCTCTGTCTCACTCTCAGGCATTTCCAATCAAGCTCCAACAGTGGGATACGAGCCAGGCTGTGCGATACAGCAGATTTCATCACCGAAGTCAAGATGGCATGTTCAAGGATGGGCATACGGTCCCAGTCAGTCCAGTCAGCATAAAAACGAGGACTTTGATGGATTTATGTAAGAAGGTAAGCACTCCTCCTGCCTACCAGCAGAAGCAGACACAACACAAGACTGGAAAACAGAGCTGAGAGATGGTAAGAGAAAAAGGGAGACTGAAGGTTGGCTACATTATTTGAGCTAATGAATCTAGCCTGAAGCCGGCTACCACTGAACTTTTCTACCACACAAGGCAATAATCTCCCCACCACTGGCTTTGAGTTAGAGTCCTAGAATTTACAACCAAATGAGTCCTGACATTTGTAAAGAAATGCTATTCCATTTGCAAAGAAAGCAATCTCTGTATGCACTCCCCCAACCTCAGTACATACTCAAGACCTAGTTCAAACATGCTCTTCATTTAAGAAGCTTTCTAAATTCTCTCTGGGATACCACCCTTTCCATCTAGATGCTATAATTCTAGAGTCACTTTGCTTCTCTCCTTCTTAGAAGCTTGTTTTCTGCTTGGGCTCTCAGATATTTGCATGTATGCCTCATCGTCCTGATAAGACAGTTCCCTGAATGAGCAGGAACAGTGACATTCATCTCTGTATCTTCATGACTACCATAACAGTGATGTGGAGAGATCTCATATATAAATACACACACACACACACACATATATATATATATGATACAAACACATATATTTAATGAATAAATACTACTAAGAACACTCTCCTCTTTTCCTCATAATTGTCAATTCCCGGGCTGCAGTACAGAATCTCTTCAAAAACTAATTCAAATGGCTAAATGCATCATCTGATGTGGTCTTAAAAAAGAAAAAAAAAAGCATCAGACCACATTTAACTTTATATAAATCTTATGCTAATTTAAATGGCTTTAGATTTAATTAAAAATGTTTTTCAATTGATAATACTGTAACTCAGATGATTAGCATCAAGTGGCATCTAGAGGACATATATAAAAACTAATCTAGAGTATAAATAGAGCTAATTAACAATTAGAATAACACTTTATAATTGTGCTTTGTTTATAAAGGCTATAATGTCCAATTCATTGTTCAATGAAACTGGTCATTAATGAAGATCAAAATTATGTTTTCTCTGGTGTCTCCATGAAGATGCCTCTAAGATGTGCTGGCTTTTGTGATGTCTACCTTTGATGCTTTTTAAAGACCGTTCCTAACTGGTATTTCATATCTTTGTTCTGTAATTAAAGTTAAACTGTACCATGCCTCATCATCCATGCTAATTTGACACCTGTTTGGTAATTAAAAGAGCAGACTTGGCTATAAACTTAAATTCTCTTGTGTAAGATCTAAAAAAGACACCTTTGTAATATGGAAAATCTAAGGTTGACAAAGGCATTGAAGCCCATGTGAAGAAAGACAGGATGTGGTACCTGAAGGAAAGTAAGACTTTGAAGCCTAAGGGGATGAGGCCCATGTGGAGAATCAGGAAGGCAGGTACTAAAGAGGTGCAGAGTATGATAGGGCAATGGGTAAGCTCGGCTGCAAGTGACGAAGTGAAAGTGATGGGATACTTTCATGCAAAAAGTCCAGACTCTTAAAATCTGGAACTAGAAATGAGAAGACAGTTCAAGGCAAATACAGATTTGAGGGTCACCTGAAAAGGGCACTTACTGAAACTGTAAGTAAGTACAGGATTTTCCATAGAAATGTGAAAAGAGAAAACTAAGAAGTGACCCGGAGGGAAGTCTGCTTGCGATGCCAGGAGTGAATCCCCGTCACTGAGTAGGTGAAAGAAGAGTGAGTATAGGAAGCAGGGGAGCAGTTACAGACGTGGGCGAACTGTGGGAAAAGCAGTGTCTCTCGAAGCCAGAAAGGAGGGGAAGAGCTGGAGAACTGTTGCCCTGTGCTCCTTCCCCATCGGTGCGATGCTCCATGTCATGGAATTTAGGGAAGCTGAGGCTTCCGTGATGGAGGTCAGGGTTTCCCTGGTGGCGCTAGTGGTAAAGAACCCATCTGCCAATGAGGGAGACGCCTGAGACAAGGGTTCAGTCCCTGCGTCAGGAAGATCCCCTGGAGGAGGGCATGGCAATCCACTCCAGTATTCTTGCCTGGAGAATCCCATGCACAGGGCAGCCTGGCAGGCGACAGTCCATGAGATCACAAAGACTCAGACATGACTGAAGTGATTTAGCATGTGTGCACGTGACAGATACACATGACAGACGCACGTGACGGAGGTCATCGGGCACTGTGGGTAAGAATGCCTGCCTTCAATCCTGCCTCTGCCAGTTTCTCTTTGTGCAACTTTGGGTGCGCTTCACATCACTCTGGGCCATAGTTTGTCCTCTATAAATCAAGTTGATGAGCCAGGTTCCTCTAAGGTTGTGATGTGGATCAAATGCTTGCACTCAGGGCAAGCGACTGGCATCTTGCACAGAATAAGCCCTCAATCTGTGTTAGTTATAGTTATTTTGGGAGCAAAGTGGAAAAGGCTGAACATGAACTCAATGGAGAGCTGCTAGCCAAGTGGTGGCAAAATTATTTGGTTGTGATTATCTTGGGTCAGTGGTTCTTTAGCCTGTATCAGAATCACCTAGGACTTGCCCTACACTTGAGTTTCTGATTCAATAGGTCTAGGGTAGAGCTTGATAATTTATGTGTCAAACAAGTAGATCAGAGTTAATGCTCCTAATTCTAGGGCCATGCTCTTAGAATCACTGTCTTTGAATGAAAGGGAAGACCCTACAATTTTGGGAAATCAACTCAGGCCTTCAATTCTTCTCATAAGTAGTTCCTATGTTGAAAAGGTGTATTCTTTTCTGACCCTAGCTGGGTCCAGAAAATCTACCAGTCCAAACTTAACTGATACCTGAACTCTCCTATAAGTCCTAAGCCAATTTCTTCTGTACCTTTTTCTCCAGGGGATCTTCCCAACCCAGGGATTGAACCCAGGTCTCCTGCATTGTGGCCAGATTCTTTACCAGCTGAGCCACAAGGACCCCTCCTGTACCTTTTTCTGAGAACCTAAAAGAGCTATGTAAAAGTTTAGGACTTGTTGGGTTCCCTGATGCTCAAGTGGACCAATAAAACCCATCGCCAACACTACATCAGTCAGCACACTGAGGACCAAATACTGTGCTGATGCTCAGTACATATACTGTACCATCTAGTTCTCACAACTCCTGTGAGAGTCAGGGCTCATGACTCAAATGACACCATGTCACAAAGAAGGAAGCCTAGAAAGGTAAAGTAATGTATCTCAAGGCACTGGCCAACAAATGAAAGAAATCAGGATTAAACCTGTTCTTTCAGCTACTCAACTAAACAGCTCTTGCCTGATTTCTTTACCCAGGAAAAATGCACATTATGAAAGATCAGCAACTATTGTCTGCCTCCACAGTCCCTCCACATCTTTTTCAGGGTAAAAGACTCTAGACAGCTGACTGTTCTATATGAGGTATGGTTACTAGTCCTTTAGCCAGACTATTCAGGGTTTCTGGAGAGTGCCCAAGGTGGTCATTGTCCTGAAAACTGAATAGGTGGGTGTGGTTATCCATAGAAGAACATAAGCAATTGTCCTGAGCCCCTGGGTAAGCTACTGTATCTAAGACACATTATTTTCTTAGTATTATTATTATCTTCTACTGCTTATTCTTACTCAACTATTCAACTAAAATAACTGATTTATTTACATAAGTTTCTTACTATATTCATTCATTCTTACTTCCATTCTTTATTGTGTTCCTCTCTCTTTGCTTTACACATGTAGAAACTAAAGCTTAAAGAGAAAAATAAACTTGGATAGGGTCACTCAGATCCTGAATATCTGCGTGAAGATTCACAACCCAGGTATGTTAGATTCTACTATGAAATATGCATCCAGACTCCAATCTCCCAAGTGCTTGTGCAGTCTGATGACTCAAAAAGACAAACTTCTCATTAAGCTGAAAATGAAATTGCCTAAACTTCTCGTTCCACACCATATGGTTGGATCCCAGATGACAGGAAGCTCATTTCTGCAACACACTAGGCTCATTTCACTGAGTAGGATGTGAGACTTGTGGGGTGGTCATTTCCTCATCTTTTTAGCACTGGTAGCAGCAGTGGTATTTATTATGATGCTTCTTTTTGAGATTTTTACACACACACACACAGAAACAAATGCTTCTGATGATGGAGAGAGACAGATTTATCCTAAATCATTGTGCAAGTGAAATATCACCAGCATAAGAAACAACAGCAGGAAAATTATTCACCTGCCTTCAAGCAACCAAATACTACAATCATCTCCAACCCTTAGTTTATGTCACAGTGGAGGAGGGGAGTTCTTAAGTAATACCATCATTGAATTTTCATATACAAAGATGAAACCACAGTGTTTGGACATCTAAAGTATCTTTGCAAAGTCAGATTTTAAAGCAACGGGGTGACTCATGAAGGTTCAGAGACTTACGCGAAGTGCCAAACACCATTTTTACAAAATGATTGTGGCGTGAGATGCCAGCACTTTTTTCCCTGGGTAAATACTTTAGAGCTGAAATAGCAAAATACTCTTGAATAAGAAGATAACCTAGTTTCTGTGTTTTATTTTCCCCACAAAAACTTAGAACATAGAAAGAGCTATTTTTATGAATAATAGAAAAAAAATTATTGTTTAAGAGTTGGCAAAGATCCTAGAGCTATATTTATGTGTAGCCATGTGCATTGAGGATAGTGTTCATAGGCAAGAATTTGAACAACAGTCACACCACTTACTGGTACTTGATGTTGGTAAGTTTCTTCACCTTAGTTCACTCATCTAAACATGGGACTAATTTGACAAGGCAGCAAAATATACTGCTTTAATGACAAGCAGTCTGCATTCAGATACCTGTATGTGAATCCTATGGCTCGCCCCTTCCGACAGTTCAGCTCCATCCTCTGTAAAATGAGGGTGATGAGAAGGGTGCCTGCCCCAAAATGTGCTGGTGAGGTCTAAAGGTAATCATGCACACAAAGTGTGGCATTTGGATCACAGCAAGTGGTCAGTAGACTTTACTCTTTTTTAAAGACTGTCTACTTAAAGGGCTTTATAAATAAGTTCTAAGAGGCCTCCCAACAGCAAGGGGGTGGGGAACAATGAAGCTACACAACTTAACCTTTAAACCTTAAAAGCCCCATCTATAGCCCAGAGCAGTGCTCTTCTTTTACATATTTTATTGATTGGGGTTTGGTATGAAATTTTATTTTTAAAAGTCTCTGTTGCTTAAAAAAAACAAAAACAAAAAACTGCTTGAAACTTCTGCTCTAGACAACTCTCATTTTACAGACAGGAGAGAAGCAAAGCCCTGAAAGATGAAAGCAGTTGTTCCAGATCACATTCCAGTGAGCACCTGATAAGTGATTAGACCACCCCTGGCTCACTGCCTCTGTACCTGGCCCTCCCATGCCACTGAGCTCTGTCAGGATGCCCATGGCCACCTGCTGACTCTGCTGAGCCTGAGGCTGGTTGGAACGATGCTAAAGTTTTGAAACTGACAGTGGGAAGCAAAATGGGATCAGTTAGAGTGATGGGGAAGTAAGGGGGTAAATACAAGTGGGAGAGTAGAGGTGAGGGGGTGTGTGTTTTTGGGTGCTTGTGTGTGTGTGTTATTATACTAGGCACTCAAAACCTGAAAAAGACCTAGAACTCAAGGAAGATGCTGGGTCCAGGGATGGAAACTTAAGAGTCATCCAGGAAGAAAGTTAGCTATGAATGTATATTATACCAGAGAGATAGACAGACAGACCAAACTGATGGACTGAGGGTGGAGGTGACGACCAGGAGAACACAGCACTAATGGAGAAGAAAGATGCAACTTCTTTCAATAGCTAATAATGCAGATAACAAACAACAAGCTCAAGCAAAATAACATAATAATTTAAGATAATAACAGCTAGTACTTAGTGATCACTTCCTATATTTTTAGCCACCTTACTAACAAATATACATAGATTATTTCATTCAGTCCTTCCAGTCTCAGAAGGTAGATACTTCTATTACCCCCACTTTATAGGTGAGCAAAACAGGGACAGAGATGTTAGATAACTTGCTTTAGGTTCACACAGCTAGTAAAGGATAGAGATAGGATTAAAATGATGGGTTAATTGCAGAGTCTGAACTTTTAACTGGTATGTTTCAGTAACTCTTAGGGAGCAAGAGAAGGAAAAGCAGGATTAGTATTAATAACAGCATGAGAATTAACAGCAGTACCTACAGCTACCACTGAATGAAAACCATTTTGTGTTTGCCACTGTGATAAATGTGTATAATATGATCAAACACGATCCGAGTGAACCCTAGGGAGAACTTGAGAAGGCAGACGTTCTTAGCTCGATTGAGAAGAAAAAGAAACCGGCTCAGTGATGTTGTTAATTTGTCTAAAGTCACACAGTTGGTAGGTGACCGGGCAGCAATGAAGAGCCAGGTTAGCTTTAGGACCAGAACTCTTAACCCACCCTGCTAGACTGTTTCAGTACACAGTCAAATTCAAGGATTTCAACAGTGGAACCAAAAAAGAAATTCCTGCAAATGTTTTTACAAATAAATTCCTGGGTCCTTCCACCACGACTTCTAATTTAGTAGTTCACAGGTGGCTCTATGAACCTCAATGTTTCAGAAGTTTCTGAGGTGATTCTTAATTTATAACCTGGTTTGGTGATCATGACAACAATGTATACAAGTCTTGACTGCTTCCCGTAGGACTGTCCATCTGCGAGGATTAGTGCACTTTTTGATATGAGCACACATCCCCACTGGGAGTTTGGTGTTGGCAGACGTGCCCTGAAGACTCATGATTCGAGAAATTTTCAAGGTGAGAGCTGGGAGGTTCCTCTTCCCTGTTTTATGACAGTAAAATTACCTTGATAAGTAATTGGCCTAAATCACTCTTCTAGACACCATTTCACTGTGCCTCTAAAATATACACAGTAGCATCAAACCAGTTCAGTGACTGAAGCTTCCTTACCTAAAACTCGTAATCTCTCGGCTCCTACTACCACTTCATTGTTATCTGCAGAGAAGAGCAATTTTCCAGAAACCGTCTTAACCTCAAACTTTTTGCCATAAGCTTCGACGGCTTTTGGCCCTAGAAGAGGGAGAGAGAGAATACATTAGTCCCACTACATTCAATTGCAAAGAGCTTTTTTGCAGAACATACACATCTGACAAGATTGTATTGGACTTTAATGTAAGTGGATTGGTTTTCAGAAGTCAGCCGTGACAACCAGCCTCGTGACTCTAGCCATGTCTTGTCAATTACTTTTAATCATACGCTCTCCGGCTGATTTTAAAAACCATCAGCTCCTTCCTCCAAACTAATGCTTGAATGAGATTTCCCTCAGCTAACCACCAAATTACTGTCAAATATTGTAGATTTTGGCTTGTCTTTATGAGAGCACAGAACACTCACCACCTCTTGAAGGACTGGCATATCTTTGGCCAGCCCCAGCTGCTGGAACTGGCCAAAGACATGCCAGTTCTTCAAGAGGTGGTGAGTGCTCTCCGCTTTCATAAAAGGGCATCTTTAAATTCAGCTGAAATCTGTCTCATTCTTTACCCTTGACCCACTGGCTGTTTTTGACACCAGACAAGTATATAACTCATCTTCTAGTAGAAGAGGCTATAATATATTGTAATTGTCTTGAAAGCTATTGAATCTTTCATGCTGGAATTTCACTCAATAAAAAATAACTTTTAGAGGGCTTATCTATAACAACAGATGCTATGCTTGAAGCTGGGGCTATAGTAGTGGTGAAAGGAAGACAAAGTCCCTGATCCCTCAGCACTTACCTGCCAATATACATTAAAACATGTATTAGTAAATCAAACAGAAAACCACAGAGAGTTTTAGCTACTGCTGCTGCTGCTGTTAAGTCGCTTCAGTTGTGTCTGACTCTGTGCGCCCCCATAGACGGCAGCCCAACAGGCTCCCCCATCCATGGGATTCTCCAGGCAAGAACACTGGAGTGGGTTGCCATTTCCTTCTCCAATGCATGAAAGGAAAAGTAAGAGTGAAGTCGCTCAGTCGTGTCCAACTCTTAGCAACCCCATGGACTGCAGCCTACCAGGCTCCTCCATCCATGGGATTTTCCAGGCGAGAGTACTGGAGTGGGGTACCATTGCCTTCTCCTTAGGTACTTAGAATAGGTTAGTGTATTAGATGGAGAAGGAAATGGCAACCCGCTCCAGTGTTCTTGCCTGGAGAATCCCAAGGACAGCGGAGCCTGGTGGGCTGCCGTCTATGGGGTCGCACAAAATCGGATACCACTGAAGTGTCTTAGCAGCAGCAGCAGTGTGTTAGAATTCTTAAAGAAATGGAGCTACCTAAATGCCAGAAGTTCAGAAGGTTCCAAAATGCATTTCAACCACAGAAATGCATCAGAATAACCTAGGGGTATAATCATCCTCAGTGATCCTACCTGAGATCAAAAAGGAATTTATCTTTTGGTCTGGGAATTCATATAGAAAGAAGTTTGAGGATAGAGTCCAGAAAGCTTATATTTTCTGCAAAACTGCCCAGGGGATTCTGATACAATTCTCCCTTAGTATCTGTGGGGGCTGGGTCAAGGATACCATTGGATACTGAAATCCATGGATACTCAAGTCCCTTATATAAAACAGTGTGATATTTACATATAACCTATACATATTATCCTGCATGCTTTAAATTATTGAATTATTTAGGATACCAAATACAATGTATGCTGTGTAAATAGCTGCAAATAAAATATCAATGCTGTGTAAACAGTTGCCAGCATGGGGGCATATTCAAGTCTTGCTTTTTGGGTCTTTCTGGAATTATTTTCTCCCAAATATTTTTAGCTGTAGTTGGTGAATACAAGAATGCAGAACTCTGGGATGTGGAGGACCAACTGCATAGCATTTTTTTTTCTAGTCATTTTTCAAGATGTGTCACTTATTAGTAAAAAGTAGTAATGAAAGGGCCTTCAATGCCTTCCATGTAAAGATCACTGGAAATACACTTGGAGTTGAACAAATTGGATTTTTAGCTCATGGCCATAAGAGAGAACACACACCATGGGGAACTGTGGATTTTCTCATCAAGAAGAAAGAACTTATAGGATCTGGCCCTTTATGATAGGTTATGTGAGGGAAGGGCTTTAGGAAGTAAGATTTTGTTCTGGATTAGATACTGTCAGGAACTGACAGTAAATTTATGATTAGCATTTTAGTAAATCTTATCTAGAGGAGGGAGGACCAGAACAATGCTAAAACTGTAATAGATAAACAGCAGTCACTCATATTAGAGGGGGATAGAGGACAGTTTGGTCATTCTTGTGGTTTGGAAAAACGTTTCTATTTTTAATCTATGTTCAGACATGATCACAGTTGTGTTTGCTCTTTGTTTTGTCCCCATCTTTCATGGTCACCAAGTGGCCTTGTCTGATGTTGATGTTCTGTGAAATTCTGTTCACACAGAACACCAAAGCTTGGCTGATAGAGCCAGGTCGGCCCCTGGATGTCTGGTGTCTGCCACTCTACTTTTTGGCAAGATTATCACACTATCAGAAGACCATCAGAAGGTAAAAATTATGTCCCAACTTTCTCATTTTCTGGTAATATGACTTTGGGAAAATCATTTGATCTTTCTGAACCTCATTTTCTTTATCTTCGAAATTGTGCTACTACCATCGCTTCTATCTACCTCAAAGAAAGGTTAAAATGACTGAATTATACTGTGTTTATACAAAGAATTCTGTAGGTGGAAAAGAGCTGTGAAATGTAGGGGGGCTGCTCTTCATCACCACTGGGATCATGACCACAGCCATTTTGCTAATGTAATGTTCTCAATACACTGAAATAAATGAAGGGTGACCGTCTCTGAGTGAACTTCCCTCTTTCACATCATTATGTCAATTCAGCTGGACCTCTGACAAAACGAAGGACATTGGAGAAGCTCTTTAATGGGTGGGGGATTGAAACAGCAGACAGGGCACACATTTCCAAATGGCATGGGACTAAGACGTTGTCTTCTCTGACTGCCATCATGCCGGATGTGAGATTGTGTGTGCTAAGTCATTTCAGTTGTGTCTGACTCTTTTGTGACCCTGAGGACTGTCAACCCGCCAGGTTCCTCTGTCCATGGGATTCTCCGGGCAAGAACACAGGAGTGAGTTGCCAAACCCTCCTCCAGGGGATCTTCCCAACCCAGGGATTGGACCTGCATCTCCTGTGTCTCCTGCATTGGCAGGCGGGTTCTTTACCACTAGTGCCACCTGGGAAGCAAGTGACAGCAAAGCCAAGGGCTCCCTCAAGGTCACCGAGTGAGCTAATGGTAGATCTGCAACTGCAACTACAGGCTCAGAATTGTTCCATGGCAGGAAAGACATGTTTCCTTGTCTGGAAAGGGAAAGGAGGCTGGTGCGATGAGAAGAGGAGCTCTTGAGGATTCGAGGTATTAGGAAGCTAGAGTCAAGGATGAGAGAGGCCTGTAAGGACAGACGTGTACAATGAGGGTTTGGGATTAGGCTGCTTAAAGATGGCTAAGATGCAGTTATCTGCTCGGTCACAGCAAAATCTTCAGTAAGACCTGTATTACTGGGAAATGCTTTGAGGATGTTACTATTTCTTTTTAGGGTGAAGACTGTAGATAAGGAAGTCTAGTGATAATGAATGAATGAATGAAGGATCTCAGCATGGGCATGGGTGAGTGCAATTTGCCCAATCTGGATTCATTCAGATATGGTGTAATGACTTGGGAACACAAACACCTGGACTGTGCTTTCAAGGTCTTGGGCAAGACCACGAGACATACTCCCAAGGAGTCAAGGACACTGGCCTGTGTGTAAGCTGAGTTTTCTCTGAACCTGTTAACGGTGTGTGAGATGCAAGTGTGTGTACTGAAGAGATGACAGCCAACAGAGAACACAAGACAATTAAGTTATTTTGTTTTTCAGGCCTTCTCAGAATACAAAATGGACTTCATCCCTGGGGCCAGAATCATTTGGGTATATAAAGCTCAGTAGCTGGTGTTTTAGCCAAAACCCCACAGAGAGACCACTGGCTCCATAGTGCAGATGGCTTGTTCTGTTGTTTATTTCACCCGGGGCTGCCAAACCTCCGTGGATGTCGGTGAAATCTTAAAAAAAAGAAAAAAAAAATTCTACAGAGAAAAGTAAATGGAGCTGGAGACTGCTCAGGAGGTCTGGCAAACTCACTGTTCCTCTCTGGGATGGAAAAGATCATAATTTGTAACCTGAAACTCATTTTCAGTTAATCCCTTTCTGCTGACAGTGGTCTTCCTGTGAAGCACCTCCTCAATTCACCTCCTCCATCAGGGTGTGCCAGCCGTGTCCCAGTCCTGCCACTGCCATCTGGAAGCTGGAAGGACCTGGGGCCTTGAAGTTTCATTTCTTTCCTCATCCCCTTCATTCTGGGGCCTTTTCCCACTCTGGACACATGCTGTGTCAGACTTCTGCAACTTTCCTCTCTGCAGGTCAGAGGATTCTGCCTTCGCACCTACTCCCAAGGCAGTACTAAACCAGCAAAGGCATGAGTCAAATATGTGTTTGTGATCTCGCCTGGGAACCTAACCTTCCTTTAGAACATTTTTTCTTCTGAAAAGATCATCTGAATTGCTAACACTAGAATTTCTTCTGGGCTTTTGAGACAGTCATTAGGTAATATGCAGGAGAACTCTTGAATCCTCAGGACTGTCTTAGTAAACCTGGCTGCTCGGGCAGCTGGTAGCGTTTGCTGTCAGGTAAGTGCACTGCAAAGTGTAACGGGCCTTAGGAGGTATTTTCTCCTGGACCTGCGCTGTGCTTTCCACCATGTGTATCAGTGTAAAAGGAGAACCTTGAAGAAAAACCTTAGGGAGTCTGTGCTTGGCTATCCATGTTGGAGATTCTACTTAGACGTGTGCACTATCCACTCTAGAAGGCATCTTGAAAGGCTGCTACCAGCTAGTGCTAGGCTGGCTTTTGGCCCATCTCATTTGATATTACCTTGTGCTTTACCTTAAGAGGTAAACAGGGTTCTCTGCTCTGGGGTCTTCCCTGAGCAGGGGAGACAGAAAGAAGATGGGGGAGGAGAGAGGGACAAGCAAGAGAACAATGGGAGAGGAAAAGGAGAGAAAGAAAGAGGAGGGGGGAGGAGGAAGAAAGAAGGAATTAGAGAAAGAGGGAAGAGGAGGGAGGAAATGGGGGAGGCAGAGGAAGACTAGGGAGAAGGAGAGAGAGGGAGGGAGAAGAGGGGTGGAGAGAAGAAAAGAGGGGAGCTGGAAGAGAAGTAAGAAGTGGGGATGGGGGGAGGGGTGGGGAAGGAGAGGGAGAGAGAGACTGACTCTTCCTAACAGTCATGCATCCAATTCCAGCTTTATCAAAACAAAATCTCTCAAGTCAACCAAATCTCCCACTGCAAATAAATGGCAAATGATCAACAGGCTAAATAAGTTCCTTTTGAATGCGGGAATCTGGGAGCTGGAGGTCGGATTTATTTCCCTCCTGGAGGCAATTTTCACACATGCTGCTTAAATCATTGCTTACTGAAGCTGTTTATTTAATTATTTAGCATCGTGACTGCGGGCCAGATGTTAGAGAAGCCAGGCCACTGAGCCGGGCGCTGGCTGGAGAGCTTGTTGTTTATGGATTTGGGCTCTGCAACAGCAGCTCCTCGAGTGGGGGCTGGTCCAAGTCACCCACTGGCTGACTGCGTCCCTCCAGACACCCATATCCTGCAGCGGTAGAGTGAGGCACACCCCCCCACCCCTGCCCCAGTGAGAGTCTGGGCACAGAGGCACCTGCCTCCCTGTGCCATGTGATGAGTGGAGCTCCAGATGTTTCAGTCCCAGTTATCTGTCAGGACATTCAGGCAACTGGCTTCTCAAAATGTCCATCTGTATACCTCTCTCTCAGCCCTGAAGCCAAACAAATGGCATCTTCTGTCTGGAAGTCTAACAATGCCATTCAGACATAGTCCCTTTCTCCCATCCGCTGTGGGGGTGCACAGAGGATTCTGTTTGCTGCTGTTCATAACCTACAGAATGGGTAATACCACCCAACACATTATGTGACCATGAGACCCGTGTTCATCCTTAGAGTCGTTATTGTGAATAACCTATCCTTGTTTAAATTTCAGGACTATGCAGCTTAAACCCCACTGAGTGCTTTCCATGGCTGTCAGAAGCAGATCTGCTCTATTAAAAGGAACCACAGAAACATATTCAGGGTGGGGGAGGAATACAGCTGCAGCTGGCAATGGAGCTAGGTTCAAAGTCAGCATGTAGGGCAAATATGGCACAGATTCAAACTATCACTACAAATCCATTTTACAATCCATAAAGTATGATGTGCATGGTTTTGTATATGCTATGCTATCTCCCAATTAATCCAACACAGCCAGCTTTTCCTGCGGCACTGGAGGAGACAGCTTCCCTGTGGCTGAGCACCAGCTGAAGCAGCTGGCTAGTGTTTAGGGGCCATGCTACATGAAAAATTGTTTATTCTTCCTCCCTACCCCCTAAATGAGTATCATCAGATTTGCATAAGTTAAATGTGTGTATAGAATGAGCCTCTACCCTTGAGTAGCATCATGGAACACATGCTTTGTTCTCTTTTCTGAGGCTGTAAAATGTGTGAGCAGACGTTCCTTCTTAGATCCGTCACATGGTGCTTCATTCACCCTTCCATTCGATGCTTTCTGAGTGCTTAGCCTGGACCAGGCCCTGCTGAGTTCTTTTCTTACCTGTTATCAGCTGAGTTAATACTTTAGTCTGTTCATTGAGGATGTTCACTGTAACATTTCTGGCAGATTTGAAGTATAGGGCGTTACCCTGTAATAAGAAAATAAGAGAAACACATGAAAATAGCAGATTTCTTTTTTCCCCCATTATAGGTTCTTATAAGATATTGAATAAAGTTCCCTGCACTATAAAATAGATTAGGTTTTTTATTTTATAGATGGTGACAAAAGATTTCTAAATAACTGTAATCCCAACTCTCCAAGGGCTGAACTGATCTTTGTTGTTTTTTTTTTGTTTGTTTTTTGCTGTTTAGTGGCTAAGTCATGTCTGACTCTCTGCAATCCCATAGACTATAACCCATCAGGCTCTTCTGTCCATGGGATTTCCCAGGCAAGAATATTGGAGTGGGTTGCCATTCCCCTCTTCAGAGGATCTTCCCAACCCAGGGATAGAACCCGCATCACCTGCCTGGCAGGCAGATTCTTTACCACTGAACCACCTGGGAAATAAAATTTGAATTGATGTATCTTTATTTGAAAATCCTAGTTGTTTAGTTATCCCCACATATATGATAACTAATTGGCACTCAGCCAAAATGGATTTTCCCCAAAGAGACACACAGATAGACAGATATACTCAAAAGACATTTCATATACACATATACACCCAAATTTGTTGAATCCAAGACTATAAGAACACAGAACCCTTTAGCTCTTGCTGTAGATGGTAGTTAGCTCTGGTACACGGGATGATCAGGAATGATGATAGTCTCCTAATTTCACCCTCTCTAGTTCACCAGTTTCTCCAAAGGAATCATGCAGAGCCCTTAGTGGAGAGCAAAGGCTTGCGTGAAATACACTAGGTCTACCCCTCCAGCAGGTCCACCAGCTGTGAGAATCCAGGTGCTCTGCAGGAGGATGGTCTGCTTTTTGTAGGGATGTTTACCACATGTGGAAACACAACCCAGGAGATCCAGCATCTCCAAGAAGACCTCTGCCTCCCCTTTTTTCCTTTTCTTTATCCAGATTTTTTTTCTCCCAGGCATCCTCTACCTTCAATCCGTCTCCCTTTTATCAAAAAGGGCGCCTGATTCCTCTTCCACATGGTGGCAGACATTTCCGAGAATGACTCAGAACAAACACTGGTGTGCTTGCTCTATAAAGGTCCTGGTAATAAATATTTTCAGCTTTGTGGGACATATTGTCTCCATGTTAACTATTCATATCTGCTGTTTTTGTGCAGACCAGCCATAGACAATACGTAGACAAATGGGTATGGCTGTATTCCAATAAAACTTTCTTCATGGACAAAGACAATTGAATTTCATATAATTTTAAACAATATAATCTTACCATGTCATAAAATATCATTCTTCTCCCCTCTCCCCCTTTAAAAAATACCAAAAACTATCAATTCTTGGTTTGGGAAGATCCCTTGGAGAAGGAAGTGGCAATCCACTCCAATATCCTTGCCTGGAAAATCCCATGGCAGGCTATAGCCCATGGGGTCACAAGGTGTCGGACACAACTGAGCGACTAAACCACCACCACCACCACCAAAAACTATCTCAGTTCACTGGCCGTTTGAGAACAGGCAGCCATAGGCCATAGTTTGTCAAGCCTCAACTTAGCTGTTCTTTGCTTGGAATAAACTAAAGCTATAAAACAAAGGATGAATCTCTGACAGAATATGTCAGTAACCAGAGAGTTGTTATTAGAAAAAAGAATGTGGGTAGTCATCCTCATCTTTTCAAACCCTTGTTGCCACATGGCATCTGCCTGAAAATTTAGTAAAGCCACTATGGATTCAGTCTCAAATACAGAGAAACCACTGTGCCATGAACTGTGAGGAAAATGAAGATGGGAAAGACCCCCTTCACCTTCAAAGTCTTATGCTCCGATGGGAACAATGACACAGCACACACACCTACAATACCAGGCAGGGGATGGCAAGGGTGATTAGAGAGTGGCAAACGGAGTGCTGAGACTTTCCTGAAGCGTGAGGCTATTCCTGGCTTAAGGACGCGCAGAGAGAGGCAAAGGGGGTAGTTATGTGTGAGCTGAATTTCCCAAGGTAGATAGGATTTTCCCCAGTTGGAACAAAAAGACAAGGAAGGTTATGGACTCTCTCATCTCTTTTTCCTTCTAAAACTGGCGATTCGTGGGCCCAGCCCTGTGCCTGGAGATGGTGAAGAGGCACGGCTGTGCTGACTGCAGCTCAGGACGAGGTCGGAGTTGTTTTCACAAGAGGCGGAGCGGGGCGTGGGGTGGCCACCACCCAGGCATTGTCCACACACCGAGGGCCCTCTCAGCCAAGGTTAACTGCTAAAATGGATGGACGACTCACTCAAGCCCTGAGGAACCAGCTAACCTTGAGTGAGGGCTCCTGTCCTGGTGTTGAGGGAAGAGAGAACCGCCACATCCAGGCAACCACTGATTCACTGACCCCCACCCTCCATTAACGGCTTAAAATTAAAATTTTGCCTGGTGAATAAAGAATATTTTTTTGTTCCGTTTTTTAATTGAAACAGGGAAGACGGAATACACCGAATCTAAAGCTGACATAGTTCTTTTTTCCCCTGTCTGTTAGAAAACAAATATTAACCAAAAGTTGTTTGTCTTTGCCATCGCTCCTGGCAGTGCTTAACTCTTCTACTGAAACCTTAAAAGGTAAGCTTTTTAAGTACAAGCAATGTGAGAATTCAGAACTTGGAAACTGCAAGGGGGATATAGGTTCCCAGAAGTTCATGTACTAACTCTTCATATATTGAGCAACCTGACGCTGCAGAGAGAGGGGTGACCCGGAATCAGAGGACTCAATAAGCTCCACAGTCACTGACCAGTGGGTGCTTCTGAGCAGCCTAACTGCTCTCTGGTTCATTCTCTGCAACGCTGATAGCAGCAGCAGCAGCTGGGGCTGACTGAGCCCTCTCTATGAGCCAAGCACACAATAGAAGCCCTGGAGTCAAGCTACCTAGTTTCCAATCTCTACCGCATTCCAGTTGGCTGACTGAGTGAGTTAAGGGTTCTAAGTCTCAAGTTTCTTGATGTGATATCGCACATATTATTATTAAGTTATTAAAATACACATCTGATTACAATTATTAAATTCTATATGTAATTAACCTTCTATGTTCCAGGCACACAGTAAGTCCCCTATAGTTGGTAGGGTGGCGGACAGGGTGGACAGGGCAGTTTAGTGACAGGCAGGAGGAGGAAGGGGTTGGGGGAGAAAGAAAGAATGGAGGGCAGGGAAGATGACCTTTCTTTGTATATCCTCATCCTTACAATCCACCAGTGAACTAAGTTTTGGGTATCTTCTACGTTCACTATTCTGTTTCCAGATTTCAAAGGATCTCCCTATAGCTGCAAGTTTTCCACTATTATCTTTCAAATGCCAGTATTTTCAAATGTACTTGCCTGTCCTTAATAGTCACAAAATTCTATTGAGGAGAAAAAAGAAATCTCCTAACAGCTTTGATCAAAGTTTACAGCAAGAGATAAAGTACAGCCATCCATTCCCTTTTATTGCTATGTCGAAATATGATACCTTAGCATTAATTGACCTGTTGTGCTAACGCGCTGGCAAACAGTCTTGGCTACATCAGGATTTAAACAAAAAGCCTCATTCTAGCCTGGGACACCTTGCTGTGATCCTCCCAAGTACCTGATAACAGAAAGGTTGCTGGGAAAACAGCAGGAACCACCAGCTAACAAACTCTGAAGTGCCTCCCCTGACAGCTGGGTCAGTGCCATCATATTTGTTCTCTGGGTTGGCTGACTGAGGTTAAACCAGGGAAAAGGAGCCAAGAAAAGCACCCCTGGGGTCTCTGTGGTATTAGAATGAGTAGGAGAAACACTTCCATGACTGAGGAGACACTAAATTCTGCCCACTTAGCTGCTTCTATTTCCTTTCTCCCTCCCACTCCCCACTGTAGCCCCTGGGGCTGGGAAGGTTAATTTCTGCTGCAGGACAGCCTGCTCTGGGGCCAGTGAATTTCCCTAACTAACCTCAAGGCAACCATCCAAGGACAAGGGGCTTGTGGGAGACCAGGGGTTAGCCTCACCTCCTGGAAAAGAGTCTGGCAGACCCCAAACTGCTGTGGGTTATCACAGATCTGGACCTGGGCAAGTCAGTCAGTGGCCAATGAGCCCAGATTCTTCTGGACACAGACTGAGCTGTGTGGGGCATGAGGAAGAAGACACGTAAAATCTCCCCCACTTCGGGACAGCAGGACAGTCCACATCAAGACTCTCCTCAAACAACTAAAGCTTCTAGCATTTGGATGGATAAGAACCCCCATTAATTTGCTTCTCTAGAGCACAACAAGCAGAACAGAATCACACCTTTTCTTGATGACTCAAGACCACTCGATAAACATTATTTGTCCCACAATGTCTTCCAGGGGTTTCTGTATGCAGGTAGCTATTTGAACACTTAATGGCTCCATCATGCTGACATTTTGAAATTATCTGTTCTTATATGAAGACAGTCTATATAAACATCAAATACTTCAAAGCTTATATTGAAGAGCAGTGGTTCACATCTCTTACCATCACAAGAGCTTTCAATTTGCCAGGATTCTCCTTCAGGTACTTCGCTCCCTGTGGCCCAAAATATGCTCTGGGCTCTCTCTTGATTGATTGGCTGAATTTCTGCAATGGTATGGACTCTTGCATGTAATTTTGGTCAAATCAATATTCAGAATCTACATTATTAAGGTTCTGTGTATACTGTCCACAGCTAAATGAAACCAAGCTCTTTAATTACATTTCCTTTTCCTTTCTGGCCCACTGTTTTTTTCTTTTTGTAGATTAGATAAATGCTTCATGTAAAAAAATGCTTTCTTTTTTCCTCCTAATGTTGAATCCCTTTCTTTATGTTCTATTTTCTAGGAAATAACCTCAGCTTTAAATTTCCAATATTTCTGCTGATTAAAAAAAATTCTACTACCATACCTATAATTTTCAAAAGCTTTTTCTTATTCTTTGAAACTTCCTTTTATACCATCCCTTTTTTTGTTTGATTGACACACTATCCTCTCTTTGGGGCTTCCCTGGTGGCTCAGATGGTAAAGAATTTGCCTGCAATGCAGGATACCTGGGTTCGATCCCTGGGTTGGGAGCATTCCCTGGAGAAGGGAATACTGGCCCCCCACACCAGTATTCTTGCTTGAGAATTCTATGAACAGAGGAACCTGGCCAGCTACAGCCCATAGGGTCACAAAGAGTTGGACACTGACTGAGTGACTAACACTTTCATTCTCTCTTACAGGGGAATAAAAAAGCTCTTTGGAAGCTCTGTGCTTCTGGAAGGGCAAACCCTGCCATAGTGTACTGTAGTGGTGAATTGGCTAATTCAATGGAGAACCTCCAAATGTCAATATCTGTGGGCAGTCAGTACCTGTAGGTTAGTTTCATCAAAGAGGGATTCTCTAAATTCCTGCCAGGCAGGTGGTAGATACAACCTTAGAAATCAGTTCTGATGTTAGAGGGGGAGAGGGCTGGATATGTTGCTATTCATTGGACAGACTTTCCTTCAAACCTGTTTTCAGTGCTTCATTCTATGTCTAACAACCAGAGCCTAGAGTTACTCTGGTTTAACTTTTATTTTTAATTGAAACATAGTAAATTTACAATGATGTGTTAGTTTCTGGCACATAGCAAAGTGATTCAGTTTTCTATATGTATATTCTTTTTCCTATTCTTTTCTATTACGGTTTATTACAAAATATTGAATATAATTTCCTNTTTTCTATGTCTGGAAGTCTGTTTCTGTTTCATAATTTGCATCATATGTTAGATTTCATATATAAGGGATATCATGTGGCATGTATTTGTCTTTTGCTTCATTTAGTGTGATAATCTCGAGGTCCATCCATGTTGCTATAGATGGCATTATTTCATTATTTAAATGACTGAGTAGTATTCCATTGTGTATATGTACCGCATCTTTATCCATTCATCTGTCCATGAACATTTAGATTGCTTCCATGTCTTGGCTTTGTGAATAGTGCTGCTATGAACATTGGGGTGCATGTATCATTTGAATTGGAGTTTTCCTTTGTAGGCAGCCTATTGTTATACAATCTGCCACTCTATGTCTTTTGATTGGAGCAGCTAGTCCATTGACATTTAAGGTAATTATTGAGAGGTATGCATTTAATTCCATTTAAAATCCTGTTTTCTAGTTGATTTTGTATTTTTTTTCTTTGTTCCTTTCTTTCAGTTTTTCCTTTTGTGGCTTGATGGTTTTCTTTTGAATTATGCTTGAATTCTCTTCCTTTTGGTTTTTGTAGATCTACTGAATGTTTCCGCATTTGTGATTACCCTGTTTTCAAGTATGTTAAACCATTATTATATTTACTTGCTTTACACTGGTGATCATATGGGTGGTCATATAGGTGCAAACAAATTCTAAAAATATCTTCATTTTCTTACTCCTCTCTCCAACGTTTTATGATTTTGATCTCATTTACAACTTAATATTTATCCTTTTTCTCTTCATTGCAGTTATCATCACTTTCACGCACACAAAAATTTAATCTATGTACTGGCTTAAGTGGTTTATTTTCCAATTGTGATTTTTCTCTTTCCTATATATTCTTGCCTCTTTTCTATTTAGAGAAGTCTTTTTAATCCTTCTGGATGGCTTAACATTCTAGATAACAATCCTCCTATCTTCTGCTAGGCTGGAGAGGTTACTTCCTAGCTGGGTCAGTTGGGGATGGGATCTGGGTATAGATGCTGAGTTCAGTTGGTCTTTGTGCAGATTTTCCAACCAGTGCCTTTTGTCAGCCTCTCCCCAGAGTGCATCATGACGACTGTGGACTCTGGACACTGCACCTCAAGTGCGTTGTGGAAAGTAACCCTGTTCTACTGATTCTGGACAGTGACTCTCAAGTCTTCAGGGATATCTAGCTCCTGAGACTTTCCGGGCTCTGTATCATGGATCCCCTTCCTTGATCATTTACTCTCTTTCACTGCATGTTTATAGATCCCAGCTCTGCCTGGTCAGCCCCGTCTCCCTGACTGTTTGTCATCCCTTTCCATCATTTTTCTTCCTCTCTCTCTGTGACAATGTGAGTTTACTCCTTTTTAGTTTTGTCCTCTCACTGTCTCTTTGAGTGAGGTTTCTGAATGAAGCAGAGGCTTATCATTTCTCACTGCTATCAGTCTATCTTTAGGACCACTTCTTACTTCTGCTTTCTTAAGTGGAAAAAGCAGGTTAAACTGTGTAAGTCAAGAGCAAATGGTGTCTAGTCCAGGACCCAAGAACTTCTCTTAAGCATCTTATGAATACTGAGTGTCTAGAACATACTATGTACTGTCCTTGGCCCTGGCCAACAGGAAGGGAGAAGCTCCTTGTCCATCAGGAAATGGAAAATAACCATGACAATAATGCAGCATCCCTTCCATTGAGATCTATGCTGTCCAGGTATGAAGAGTACAGATTTTAATATTTGCTTTTGATGCCAGTTGCATCAACACAGTCTGTTCTGAAGTTATTTATCTTCATAATCCTACCTGGTAGTGTGTTTTCTTTGCTCTCAGAGGAACTAACAATCTGATCTGATAATGCAGCTAAACAGAGAAAACCCCAAGAAAGCACATAAAGAATTTCCACATTCAGGGAAGGTTTTCAACTCTCAGTGGGAATGAGGTTCAGAGAAGGAAAGGATCAGTGTGGCTGGCATCCTGCAGCAACTTCCCAGAGGAGAACTGGGCTGGCTTCTGCCTTACCTGCTAACAAAATGGCACAGCAGTTTACAATAGCAGAGCTTCCACCTAATGTTGACTTAGAACCCAGGGGATCCTGGCCTGTGGAGTAACGGTTCAGAGTGCAAGCTCTGGAGTCAGATTTGCATCCCAACTCTTTTATTAACTGTGTAGCATTGGGTAAATCCTTTTTGAGACTCACTTTTTATATTTATGAAATGAAGGTAAAGGCTACCTAATGCTGCTGATATGAGGATTAAAAAAGATAGTATATGCCAAGGGCATAGCACAGCAGCTATCAAAATGGTATGTAAACTATAACAAAGAAACAGACAAAACCTAGAGAAGGAAGTTTTCTTAGAAAACAGCCAATTGAAGGACAGGGGCAAGAAATATGAAAGACGAGCCTGGAACATCTTACAGGGTCAGAAGGAAGGAAATGCTCAAAAACAAACAAACAAAACCCAGGAAAACATCCCACAATTATGGGGGACCTTGTCAAAGGAACACAGGAGACAAACTGAAAAAGCTCCCAGTGGCCAAGCTGTGAAGCCCAATGTGAACAACAAAATAAATATTGCAGCATTTAATTATTACCCAAGGCATAATAAAATAAATATCTGTGAGTCTAGTTCTGATATAAATAAATGATTAAAGAAATAAATGGAGGAAAAAAAAAACCAACTCTCCTATGTAGAAGAATTCCAAACATTTTTCAGTTAATTCTCTGCTCCTTAAAGATAGATACACTTAGTGACTTCCTTTAGAAGAGCACAGCATGGAAGAGGGGACAGAAATGTCACAAAGGAGAAATCTGACAAATACCATTTCATCCATGGGACCAAGGTCCACTTCAATAGTGGCAAGTCATGTTGATATGAGGGATACTTTACCTTGGGGTATTTTCCAAATAGGAAAAGGATTTGGAAAAGGATACTTTCCAAATAGGAAAAGGATTTGGAAAGGGATACTTTCCAAATAGGAAAAGGAGTACGTCAAGGCTGTATATTGTCACCTTGCTTATTTAACTATGCAGAGTACATCATGAGAAACGCTGGGCTGGAGGAAGCACAACCTGGAATTAAGATTGCCAGGAGAAATATCAATAACCTCAGATATACAGATAACACCACCCTTATGGCAGAAAGTGAAGAAGAACTAAAGAGCCTCTTGGTGAAAGTGACAGAGGAGAGTGAAAAAGTTGGCTTAAATCTCAACATTCAGAAAACTAAGATCATGGCATCTGGTCTCATTACTTCATGGCAAATGATGGGGAAACAGTGGCTGACTATTTTTGGGGGCTCCAAAATCACTGCAGATGGTAACTGCAGCCAGGAAATTAAAAGACGCTTACTCCTTGGAAGGAAAGTTATAACCAACCTAGACAGCATATTCAAAAGCAGAGACATTATTTTGTCAACAAAGGTCGCTCTAGTCAAGGCTATGGTTTTTCCAGTGGTCATGTATGGATGTGAGATTTGGACTATAAAGAAAGCTGAGTGCTGAAGAATTAATGCTTTTGAACTGTGGTGTTGGAGAAGACTCTTGACAGTCCCTTGGACTGCAAGGAGATCCAACCAGTCTATCCTAAAGAAGATCAGTCCTGGGTGTTCATTGGAAGGACTGATGTGAAGCTGAAACTCCAATACTTTGGCCACCTGATGCGAAGAGCTGAGTCATTTGAAAAGACCCTGATGCTGGGAAAGATTGAGGGAAGGAGGAGAAGGGGACGACAGAGGATGAGATGGTTGGATGGCATCACCGACTCAATGGGCATGTTTGAGTGGACTCCAGGAGTTGGTGATGGACAGGGAGGCCTGGCGTGCTGTGGTTCATGGGGTCGCAAAGAGTCAGACACAACTGAGTGACTGAACTGAGCTGAACTTACCTTGGTAGTCTTCCTCTTCAAAACCCATTCCCCTCATCTGATCATGAGAAAAACATCAGACAAATCTTAATTGAGGATCATTTTGCAAACACCTGAGCAGTACTCCTGAAAATGGTAAGGGCACTGAAACCAAGGAAACTCTGAGAAACTGCCATAGCCATATAGAACCTAAAGAAGCATGACAAACAAACTGTGGTATCCTGGACGAGAACCTTGGATATAAACAGGACATTACATAAAAACAAAGGATATCTGAAAAAATGATTTCTTTTAATCTAGTAACAATGTATCAATATTGGTTCATTAACTGTGACAAAAGTACCATGTTAATGTTAAACACTAGCAAATGGGGGAGACTGCCTACGGGGTATACAAGAATGCTCTGTACAATCTTTACAACCTTTCTGTACATATAAAACTATTAAAAATTTTAAGTGGTCTTTTGGAATGCTATATTAGGCTGCCAAATTCCAAGATCCAGAACTTCAGGAAGAGACCTTGGAAGGGCTTTCATCTCTGAGAAGGCAGGATGCTTAACACATTATGGACATGTGATTTCACTCTGAAGTAGATCCTGTTATTAGAAATTTCTCCCCTAACCAAACTTATGTCCACAGGCTGTTATCTTCGGCAATATTAGAGTAAACAATAGTGGAGGGGGTCTCTCACAGCCAATTTTCTACCCAGGGCTCTTTACACACACTTTCTCTTTTTTGTTAAATTTACATTTCTTTTGTCTTTGTGAAGTGAAAATCGCTTAGTCATGTGCAACTCCTTGTGACCTCATGTTCTATACAGTCCATGGAATTCTCCAGGCCAGAATACTGGAGTGGGTAGCCTTTCCCTGCTTCAGGGGATCTTCCCAACACAGGGATCGAATCCAGGTCTGCTGCATTGCAGGCAGATTCTTTACCAGCTGAGTCACAAGGGAAGCCCTTTGGTCCTTATATGCTCTCATTCTCCCCTGGTCAGGTTACAGAACACAGGGTAGTCAGAAGTCGCTGGCTTCTTTTGCGGTAGGAATCACAATGTATTCTGATCAATGTTCACTAAATAATACTTAAAAAAAATTGAAGTATTGTTGACTTATAATGTTCTGTTAATTTCTGCTGTACAACAAAATGATTCAGGTATGTATACTTACATATACCTGCATTCTTTTTTATATTTTTTTCATTGTGATTTATCACAGGATATTGAATATAGTTGCCTATGCTATACAGTAGGACCATGTTTTATTTGTTTACCCATTCTATATACACACTTCCATCTGCTAATCCTAAACTACCAATCCAACATCCCCCCACTCCCTTGGCAACCGCAAGGGAGTTCCCTATGTCTGAACGTATTTTTAAGAAATACTAACTCTTGATGTGACTAAAGAATAAGCAAACTCACACAAACTTAGATTTGCCATTAAAATCATACCAAAAGGTAGTTTGTAAGTATAACTTCAGCAAGCATCAAATGTTTTCATTATCATTAATATTTTAAGTAGGATGTTCTAGTTATCTTTGAGTTGATCCTCACGAACTGTAGCCTACCAGCTCCTCTGTCCATGGAATTTCCCAGGCAACAATACTGGAGTAGGTTGCCATTTCCTTCTCCAGGGGATCTTTCCAACCCGTGGATCTAACCCGGATCTCCTGCATTGCAGGTGGATTCTTAACAACTGAGCTAGCAGGGAAGCCCTTTAAAAACATGACAAATATGTAGGAACAATATTATTGTATAGTAATTTCTATTTTACCTTGAAATATCTTTTTATAATGATCTTTTGTGTTTTTCTATTGTTTTGAAAACATTTTCCAGTCATGAATAATGAAGCTATGCTGTGAAGCACTTACTCACAGTAAGCTGGGAGCTGGTCCAGGTTTTCCATCACCACATTCCTGCTCAGATACTCTCCATGATGTGCCCAAATTTGGGTGCATTTAGGTCTCTCTGGATATGTAAGTAAATTGAATTGCTCTGTTCAACAATTCTTTTGAGGTGTCATGTTAGCATATCAAAACTGGAAGTGGACCGCCAGCTTTCCCAGTGCTTGTTACATTCCTGGCATCCACCAGGCTTTCAATAAATATTTGCTGAATAACTGAATGCTCAGATCAAATTAAGAGTCAACAGAGAGTGAGAGTTGTCAACAAAAGAAGCAATTAAATGAAGGTTGACATCAGCTGTCAGAGTTTTCAAAAGGCAAGCCAGTAAGCATGGCTGATGTGATAAACACAGGAAACAGAGGGGTGGGAGGAGGCAGTATAGACCTGTAATCAACAAATACTTGTTCACCACCTACTGGAGTGCAAGGAACCTCATGCGGTACAAATGAGAGCTGAATGCTGAGACTGTAGATGACAGGGAGAAGCAGAGGCGTGTATCGTTACTCTCAATTTTTGTTGACATAAAGGTTAAATTGTGCCTGTGATTTTCCCTGGGCTTGTTAGCACCCATCTGGCATATGGTATGGAATATAGCTTCTTTTAATCAGCATTTGTTCATTTCATGAACATTTCAAAGGTTATCTTCTAGACATAAAGCACAGGGCCAAGTTCTGAGCATAGTACTACTCTCCTGGAGGTTACAACCCCCTAGTGGTGAGGATGGACATGCAATGAAGAGTTCCTTAAACGATTATATAATTGCAATTGCAGCAAGTACAATAAACAGGAAGTAGAAGTTGATCTGAGCACACATGCAAGAGAAACCCACCCTAATCCGGACAGTCAGTGAAGGCCTTCCTAAGGGAGAGACACTGTGGTTGAGATCATAGGAATGAACGGGAATTAGTAAACCGGATGAGAAAGAATTTTCCAAAGAGTGATGGACAGGTGTGCTGGCCCTTAGGCAGGAGAGAGCTTGGCATTTTTAAGGGACAGAGAGAAAGGCCAACATGGAAGGAGATTAAAGATCAAGGGAGAGAGGGAAACACATCCCCCAAGGTCTGCCATTGGTTTTGCTAACTCTGTCCATGCTGTCCTCTGACCAATAGGGATGTTTGATTGTGATGCAAGAAAACGCATTTGTTTTTCCTTAAGGATGGTTCTTTCGGGTTTTACAAATAAATCTTTAGTTCTTTTTCTATACAGTAAGTCTGCTACATAAGAACCTTCAAGCTGTAAACTTTCAAAGAAATGAATGTAGGTTTGCCTGTCCAATTATGTAAGCCAAGAGTGAAACTGCAGCTTGCTCTCCATCTTCCGTTACTGACGATTCTTCCGCTCTACCATCTCCCACCTCCTCCAGTCAATAATTCTTGCCTGTTCACTCGATGCCAGCCCCTGTATGCCAGTTGTTGTACTCTATCACTGTACTTGTCAAGGAATTATACTGCAAGATTAAAAATGTTTTATTTTTTGTGTGTGTTTTTTATTTCACACATTTTACATGTGTGAAAAGTATTATGAACCTAGTACATACTATATAGCTGATTGTGTTAGTTGGGTACCTAGGCTAAATTTGTTGGACTTATGAATGTGTTCCCGGAACAGAATTTGTTCATATATAGGGGGATTATTGTATTCTACTCTACCCGCATTTGGGTGTCATCTCTCATACTAAGTCCTCATTGCCCGTGGAATCCTCTTTGGTAAATAGTTGAGGTGGGAATTCAAATGGAAGCCATTTTCCTTAACACTGTCTACCAACAGATTATTTTCCCTTCTAATACTATCTTTATCCCAAATATACATAAGTCTGTGCCAGAACCTTCTAGTTTATTTTATTGTCTGTCTCTTTGGGCATCTATACTATATTCGTCTATTTCTATGGTTTATGGTACATCTAAATATCTGATAAATTCGTCTTCCCTTTTTATTCTTAGATGCCACTTAAATGATACTAGACTTTCTCCAGAAGTGGGAAGTCATCAAAGGATTTTAAGCAAGGGAGTGATGTGAGCCTATTTTCACCTTAACCTCTGGTCACTCTGGCTACCTTGTGAGGATTGATGTGAGAAACCAGGAGGGAAACTACTATAGACATCCAGGTGGGAGAAGATGGCAGCTAGACCTGGAGCAGGGATAGGGGAGATTAGCAGAGAGGTTAAATGTATATTTCAGAATTCATAAGTGTCTAGGCTTGGGAATGAGGAAGGGGCACAGTCCAGGATGGCTCTTATGTTTCTGGGCAACTGGAGAGGTAGTAGGCCATTCACTGGCCCAGAGAACAGTGTGGAAGAGAGAGAATACTTGAAGGGATAGTTTGGTAGGTAGAGGGCTGAGGACTTAAGAATTCAGGTTGGGGCACAGTAAGTATGAATTTCTTCAGAATCTGGTGAATTGAGGTGCAACGTTGCCATTTCTTTCAACTCTACATTCTATCTTTAAGTTGCACTGTACATCCCCCCAAAAGATGTCCTTTTCATTATAGGGGACTGGAATGCAAAAGTAGGAAGTCAAGAAGCACTTGGAGTAAGAGGCAAATTTGGCCTTGGAATGCGGAATGAAGCAGGGCAAAGACCAATAGAGTTTTGCCAAGAAAATGCACTCGTCATAGCAAACACCCTCTTCCAACAACACAAGAGAAGACTCTACACATGGACATCAACAGATGGTCAACACCGAAATCAGATTGATTATATTCTTTGCAGCCAAAGATGGAGAAGGGCTATACAGTCAGCAAAAACAAGACCAGGAACTGACTGTGGCTCAGATCATGAACTCCTTATTGCCAAATTCAGACTCAAATTGAAGAAAGTAGAGAAAACCACTAGACCATTCAGGTCTGACCTAAATCAAATCCCTTATGATTATACAGTGGAAGTGTGAAATAGATTTAAGGGCCTAGATCTGAAAGATAGAGTGCCTGATGAACTATGGACTGAGGTTTGTGACATTGTACAGGAGACAGGGATTAAGATGATCCCCATGGGAAAGAAATGCAAAAAAAGCAAAATGGCTGTCTGGGGAGGCCTTACAAATAGCTGTGAAAAGAAGAGAGGTGAAAAGCAAAGGAGAAAAGGAAAGATATAAGCATCTGAATGCAGAGTTCCAGAGAATAGCAAGAAGAGATAAGAAAGCTTTCTTCAGTGATCAATGCAAAGAAATAGAGGAAAAGAACAGAATGGGAAAGACTGGAGATCTCTTCAAGAAAATTAGAGATACCAAGGGAACATTTCATGCAAAGATGGGCTCAGTAAAGGACAAAAATGGTCTGGATCTAACAGAAGCAGAAGATATTAAGAAGAGGTGGCAAGAATACACAGAAGAACTGTACAAAAAATATCCTCATGACCCAGATAATCATGATGGTGTGATCACTAATCTAGAGCCAGACATCCTGGAATGTGAAGTCAAGTGGGCCTTGGAAAGCATCGCTACGAACAAAGCTAGTGGAGGTGATGGAATTCCAGTTGAGCTGTTTCAAATCCTGAAAGATGATGCTGTGAAAGTGCTGCACTCAATATGCCAGCAAATTTGGAAAATTCAGCAGTGGCCACAGGACTGGAAAAGGTCAGTTTTCATTCCAATTCCAAAGAAAGGCAATGCCAAAGAATGCCCAAACTACTGCACAATTGTACTCATCTCACATGCTAGTAAAGTAATGCTCAAATTTTTCCAATCCAGGCTTCAGCAGTACCTGAACCGTGAACTTCCTGATGTTCAAGCTGGTTTTAGAAAAGGCAGAGGAACCAGAGATCAAATTGCCAACATCCGCTGGATCATGGAAAAAGCAAGAGAGTTCCAGAAAAACATCTATTTCTGCTTTACTGACTATGGCAAAGCCTTTGACTGTGTGGATCACAATAAACTGTAGAAAATTCTAAAAGAGATGGGAATACCAGACAACCTGACCTGCCTCTTGAGAAATCTGTATGCAGGTCAGGAAGCAGCAATTAGAACTGGACATGAACAACAGACTGTTCCAAATAGGAAAAGGAGTACGTCAAGGCTGCATATTGTCACCCTGCTTATTTAACTTCTATGCAGAGTACATCATGAGAAACGCTGGACTGGAAGAAACAGAAGCTGGAATCAAGATTGCCGGGAGAAATATCAATAACCTCNTGGATGTGAGAGTTGGACTGTGAAGAAGGCTGAGTGCCGAAGAATTGATGCTTTTGAACTGTGGTGTTGGAGAAGACTCTCGAGAGTCCCTTGGACTGCAAGGAGATCCAACCAGTCCATTCTGAAGGAGATCAACCCTGGGATTTCTTTGGAAGGAATGATGCTAAAGCTGAAACTCCAGTACTTTGGCCACCTCATGTGAAGAGTTGACTCATTGGAAAAGACTCTGATGCTGGGAGGGATTGGGGGCAGGAGGAGAAGGGGACGACCCAGGATGAGATGGCTGGATGGCATCATGGACTCGATGGACGTGAGTCTGAGTGAACTCCGGGAGGTGATGATGGACAGGGAGGCCTGGCATGGTGCGATTCATGGGGTCGCACAGAGTCGGACACGACTGAGTGACTGAACTGAACTGAACTGAACTGTACATCCACAATGAACACTAAAAGCTCCTTTAGAAAAACGTTCACAATTAAACTATCTCAACTGACAAAACTCACACAGAAATCTGTGCACTTTCATGTTAATTCTTTCTGGCAGCTTAAATTTTGCTTTCTACTTTCTCTAGAAATCATCACTTGGGATCCTATGAGAGGGCAGACATATAATAATGCAATTGTTCACTTAAAGGTAACATCTCAAGTCAAATTTCTCATAGTTTGAAGGTTACAAAGAATTGAAAGAGACTTCTTATGAAGATAAAAGGCAGCGGTTCTTCCAGTCTGGTGTGGCAGTATGCGTGTGAGTGTGTCCAGAAGATGATGGAGGAGTAGGTTTCTAATGATATATACAATAAACAAGTCAGCAAGAAACATGTAATTATGAGTTAATTCAAATTTGCTTGTCAAGGTTCCTGAAATGTAGCTATCTCCATAAACTGAAGTCACTCAGTTGTGTCTGATTCTTTGTGACCCTATGGACTGTAGCCCCCCAGGATCCTCTGTCCATGTGATTTACCAGACAAAAATACTGGAGTTAGTTGCCATTTCCTTCTCCAGGTGATCTTCCCGACCCACGGATCAAATTCAGGTCTCCTGCGTTGCAGGCAGACTCTTTACCATCTGAGTCACCAGCTACCTCCATAGGAGAAAAGAAAATGCTGGTGATTTTCCTCTATGGGGGTAAGGTCAGATCTGAGGGTTAAATGGGATACCTTGGCTGAGAATGACTACTTGTACATTTCAATCAAAGAATCCAAAGGGACATATTGTAACCTGGACTCAATTCTGAGAGGGTGCAGCTATTGCAGACACTGTTTGGGCATACAGAAGAAAACAGATGTGTTATACCTGCTTGACTGGGGATACCAAGGTCAGTCTTGGATACCCTTCTAGTTGCCCAACATAGTGCTAGAAACTGTAACAGCAGTGTAAGAGGCCACCGAGAGCTTGTGCTGTATTTGGAAAGATAACCTTAAAATTTAAGCAAGACTCCAAAACCAGTATGACATCGGAGACAGACAGTGACGGGTCACCTGACGATGTCCAGTTCACTCTCCTGCACATCATCTCAGGTGACTGTTTCATCTGTACAGCAGATATCGTGATGCCAGCTTCAGTAACTGACTGAACCTTCTTTTTGGCATTTCCTAGTATTTTGCAGAAAACTTTTCCATAATATGTGAGTAGCCATTCTTCAAAATAAAATAAAAACCTGCACAAAAAGATTTTGTAGGAGTGGGAAAGTTCAGTGAATTCAGTGTTACTTCTAACTTCTAGCTGCATAATACTTGTTAGTCTATTATCAGGTCTAAGAAGTCCCACATCAACATAATTTGTTTAGCTTTGTCTACCCAGGAGTTCTAAAATCTACTTAATCCTATAACTTTATTTTTCTGAAACTACATGTTGACAGAAAACATGGGAGGACCCATGTGGGGAGTAGTACATTACTGGTTGCTTTAAATGACTTACATATCTCTGGCTTTATCTCTTTAAATACCAACAAAGGACTTTTTAGCAGAGAAGCTGACACATGACAGATTCTCAATAATGCCTACTGGACTGATTAATGTTTATAGTTCTAGTGAGCAGGTGTTATGGACATTTTATAGATAAGAAGACTGAGGTTAGGTGTGAAGCACAACTTGCCCAGGCCTGCATGCTGGTAAATGACAGAGAGAGAGAACTTGGGACTCTACACATAAGCACTCTCCCTCTATATGTCCCTGTTGCTGTGGGACATGTAACCTGAACAGAAAGGATAAGAGCTGTGATGAAGGGAAGAGTTTGGTATTAGCTGGCATAGTTAGGGAAATCTTCACAGAGGGGGAGGGAGACACGACCAGGGTTCTGAAAAAGCCAATAAACAGTGAAATCCCTTGGTACTGGGAGGCAGCACTATCTTTTCCCCATGAGGTCAAGCTGATTTCAGTATTATAGCATTAAAACTCAATAGGCATCAAGATAAAGATAAGCTTTACTCAAGGAAGTTTGTTTTTCCTAATACAGAAAGCAACAGATAAAAACTCTTTCACTCCTGTTCTTTGCTACAGAAACTTCAGAGGCCAAACTCGCCTGGCTTTGGGGCATATTTGCAAACAGGGCTCTACCTTGCAGTGACCCATGAGCACCCGCAGACCTCGGAGTACGAGGCTGGCTGTGTGGTAGTCCCCGTACATTCCTCAGCTCAGTTTGCATGCTTTCCTCCCTCCATCAGTGAGGCCTTTAGCTCTGGAGCTTGACCTTTCAGAGAATGGCGCGTGGCCTGCGAGGGAGGCAGAAAACATCTCTGAGGATCAATCTGGGTCAAGATGATATGAGCCTTGCAGATGGAAGCAAGTGCCTGCCAGTGGAGGCTGGCGTCGCTGACATGGAGAGAGAGGCAGTTGCTGCCTAGGCCCAGTTTATGGTGTGGGCGCGGTGCAATGTGATTTGTTTTGCAAGATATAGACCCAGCCCAATGCTAAAGGACACAATAGAGACTTTGCCTCTTAACAAACCAGTACTAGTGATACAGAAACAACCAAACCAACACCTAACTCTGGGTCATGCGAGCCTTTCCTTGTGCTGTGCTGCTTGGCTGTGTTGGGCTTTGGAGCCATGCAGCCCTCAGCTGAGACCCAGCTTGGACATTTCTGAGTTAGGGGCCCTAGACCACACAGTCTGGGGTTTCTCACTGGGCAAATGGGGCTAATTATGCATGAAGTGGACATGTTAACTGTAACTCCCTTACAGAACTGGAAGGACTAAATAAAATATCACAGGTAAGGAATTTAGCTTCGTTTGTACCTTTAAATGTATGTATATATGTTTAAAAGAGTATTAGGTCACTGATGTTGACAGTTGAAAGCTCTGTCAGCCCCAGTACACTGGCAGAGTTAGGCGGACGTGAAACAATTCTGCTTGTCCACGATGCTTAAGAGCCTAATTTTAGGCAGATGAGCTGAGCATACAACATGGCTCTTCTAGACACTAGTGATGTGAATGCATGCAGGCAACTTAACCTTTTTTGTGTCTTAGTTGCCTCATTTATTAAATGGAGGGAGAATAGTACCCATCCGATAGGCTGCTGAAACTAGTACGTCAACATATGCACGTCATACAGCACAGTGCCTATCAGAGAGTAAGAGCTCAGCGTATAGTGACAGTAACTGATGTAAGAGGACAAGAAGAATGGCCCGCATAGCATTTGTGTCTAGGTAGAGTAGATGACTCTCTGGAGTGATCAAGGAGGCATGGAAGGCATCCTGACCACAAAAAGGGGTCTGAAGGGCTCATGGTTGAGGCTCCTTACATGTAAGCCTGCCATGGAGAAGTAGGTGAGTGGAGGATGGAGATATGGTATGTAACTGTTGACTCAAAGTGAGGACATGAACACAAATTCCATATGGGACCTTAGAACAGGTTTGCCTGTAGAGGTATTTCATGAAGCATAGGCAGAAACGGAAAGGGAGTATTTAAACAAAATATTTGGCACTTGAGGCACTGTTTGCATTTTGTATGCATCTAATTATCAGATTTACAGAAGGGTTAAGCAGTGATTATCCCCAGGTTACATGGAACCTGACCTAGAACCCAGGCTGGTAATCTAAAACAGTGCTGGGACTTAATGTTATGCTCCCTGGGTCCTTACAGCTCCTAAGAAGTGGAAGATAATATGTGACTTTAATTCTCTTATTCAAAACAGAAAAAAGAAATGAGCACACATTATTTTTACAACCATATATAATTGTGAATAGAAATATGTTAATTATCAGGAATATCATGAATATAAAATATAAAAACATAGTCATAAAATAACATGACATGTCATTAAATATTTAAAGTTACAGGCAATATGTAAGTTTCTTAAGTATTTTTGTGTGTTCTTAATTTCTTTTTTGGCAAGACAAAAATTTCTAATTTTATGGGCAAATCAAAAGGGAGAGAAGAGGAATGATTTTGTAGTTGTCATTAATCCTTGGAAAAGAAAGCTAAATTTTTGTAGAAAAAGCATATATGTCTCCACTCCCCTCACTTAGCTAAGTAATATCTACATTGTATGAGCTTGTTGGAAAAGAGGAGATGTCTAAAGAGGAAATCAACTAAAGTAAACTTCAGTTAAACTGGTAAAAGTCTACAGCAGTTCAAAAAGATATCTTCTTCATTCTGTAGAAAAGTAACAGTATCATGTGGTCAGGTACTTTGGCTTGTGGGTGCTAACTCAGTTTTCCACTATAAGAACATGGCCAGAATTGATATGAGGTTCCAGTTGAAATGGGGAGTTCAGTACATGCTTTGATACACTCCTGTGCTCCAAGCCTATAGCAATGTTACAGTAATATCAACAACAAAAGCAACAAGAAGAGGAAAACCAATAAGTCAGAGTTGGACTCAGAAAACATACAACTCATCACATCCACTAGAATGACAAACATCATCACCATCATCAGAAAATAACAAATGTTGGCAAGGATGTGGAGAATCAGAACCTTCAAACATTGCTGGTGGGAATGAAAATTGGTACAGCCACTATGGAAAACAGTTCGTCAGCCTCTCAATAAGTTAAACATAGCATTACCATATCATCCAGAAATTCTACTCTGTGGTATAGACCCAAAAGAATGAAAACAAATATTAAAAAAAAAAATACACAAATGTTCATTGTAGTACTATCTACAATAACCAAAGGGTAAAAACAACCCAGATGCCCAGCAACAGATAAATGTGAAAAAAAAAAAAAAAAAAGGTGTATGTTTATATAATGAAATATCTTTCGGCCATGAAAAAGAATGGAATGCTGATACATGCCACAGCAAGGATGGACCCTGCAAACATACTCAGTAAAAGAAGCCAGGCATAAAATGCCACATACTGTATGCTTCCATTTATATAAAACACCCAGAAGATGCACATCCAGAATAGGGACAGAAAACTGATTAGTGGTTGTCAGGATGTGGGGGGAGAGGGTACCAGGCAGTGACCACTTAATGGATACAGGATTTTTGTTTAGGGTAATAAAAAAAAAAAAGAAATTGTGAACTAGATGGTGCTGATAGTTACATAACACTGTGAAGGTACTTAATGACACTGAATAGTATACTTTAAATTGATTCGAGAAGTAAATTTTGTTATGTGTATTTTCCCACAATTAAAAAAATAAAAAAGGACCACCATGTGCATGGTCTAGAAAAAGAACCACTAAGTGGAGTGTGGGCTACAGACAGGGGTCTGTTGACAGGTAGGTCTAGAAGTGGGCCATAATGACTGTGTACTTAGCTCAGGCAAAGAAGAGGGGACTTCAAGAGTTCTCTGTGAACTAGAGACTCTCCTGCTAGGAGGTTTTAAAGCAGCAGGATCCTGTGAAGGAAGAGAGTTGAAAAATCTGGCTTAACCCAGAGATAAACCCACACACCTATGGACACCTTATCTTTGATAAAGGAGGCAAAAATATACAATGGAGTAAAAACAATCTCTTTAACAAGTGGCGCTGGGAAAATTGGTCAACAACTTGTAAAAGAATGAAACTAGATCACTTTCTAACACCACACACAAAAATAAACTCAAAATGGATTAAAGATCTAAATGTAAGACCAGAAACTATAAAACTCCTCGAGGAGAACATAGGCAAAACACTCTCCGACATAAATCACAGCAGGATCCTCTATGATCCACCCCCCAGAATTCTGGAAATTAAAGCAAGAATAAACAAATGGGATCTAATCAAAATTAAAAGCTTCTGCACAACAAAGGAAAATATAAGCAAAGTGAAAAGACAGCCTTCTGAATGGGAGAAAATAATAGCAAATGAAGCAACTGACAAACAACTAATCTCAAAAATATACAAGCAACTTATGCAGCTCAATTCCAGAAAAATAAATGACCCAATCAAAAAATGGGCCAAAGACCTAAATAGACATTTCTCCAAAGAAGACATACGGATGGCTAACAAACACATGAAAAGATGCTCAACATCACTCATTATCAGAGAAATGCAAATCAAAACCACAATGAGGTACCACTTCACACCAGTCAGAATGGCTGCGATCCAGAAGTCTGCAAGCAATAAATGCTGGAGAGGGTGTGGAGAAAAGGGAACCCTTTTACATTGTTGGTGGGAATGCAAACTAGTACAGCCACTATGGAGAACAGTGTGGAGATTCCTTAAAAAATTGCAAATAGAATTGCCTTATGACCCAGCAATCCCACTGCTGGGCATACACACCGAGGAAACCAGAATAGAAAGAGACACATGTACCCCAATGTTCATCGCAGCACTGTTTATAATAGCCAGAACATGGAAACAACCTAGATGTCCATCAGCAGATGAATGGATAAGAAAGCTGTGGTACATATACACAATGGAGTATTACTCAGCCATTAAAAAGAATACATTTGAATCAGTTCTAAGGAGATGGATGGAACTGGAGCCGATTATACAGAGTGAAGTAAGCCAGAAAGAAAAACACCAATACAGTATACTGACGCATATATATGGAATTTAGAAAGATAGTAATGATGACCCTGTATGCGAGACAACAAAAGAGACTCAGATCTATAGAGAGAACTCTTGGACTCTGGGGGAGAGAGAGAGGGAGAGGGTGGGAAGAGATGGGAGAATGGCATTGCAACATGTATACTATCAAGTAAGAAACGAATCGCCAGTCAATGTCCGATGCAGAATGCAGGATGCTTGGGACTGGTGCAAGGAGAGGACCCAGAGGGATGGCATGGGGTGGGAGGTGGGAGGGGATTCATGTTTGGGCACGCTTGTACACTCGTGGTGAATTCAGGTCAATGTTTGGCAAAACCAATACAGTAATATAAAGTAAACTAAAGTTAAAATAAAAATTAAAAAAATAAAAAATAAAAAAAGAAAAAGAAAAAGAAAAATCTGGCTTAAGCCTCAACATACAAAAAACTAAGACCATGGTATCTGGTCCCATCACTTTATGGCAAATAGAAGAGGAAAAAGTGGAAACCGTGACAGATTTTGTTTTCTTGGGCTCCAAAATCACTGCAGATGATGACTGCAGCCACAAAATTAAAAGATGCTTGCTCCTTGGAAGAAGGGCTATGACAAACCTAGACAGTGTATTAAAAAGCAGAGACATCACTTTGTTGACAAAGGGCAATACAGTCAAAACTACGGTTTTTCCAGTAGTCATATATGGATGTAGAATTGAACCATAAAGAAGGCTGAGAGCTGAAGAATTTATGCTTTCGAATTGTGGCCCTGGAGAAGACTTTTGAGAGTCCCTTGGACTGCAAGGAGATCAAACCAGTCAATCCTAAAGAAAATCAACCCTGAATTTTCATGGGCAGGACTGATGCTGAAGCTGAAGCTCTAATACTTTAGCCACCTGATGCAAAGAGCTGACTCACTGGAAAAGACCCTGATCCTGGGAAAGATTGAGAACAGAAGAAGGGGGCGGAAGAGGATGAGATGGTTGGATGGCATCACCGACTCAACGGACATGAGTTTGACCAAACTCTGGAAGACAGTGAAGGACAGGGAAGCCTGGTGTGATGTAGCTCATGGGGTCACAAATAGTCAGACACGACTTAGTGACTGAACAAGAACAAAGACCCTGAGGGGCCCTCCTGGTACAAATCCTTTCTGTGTCCCCATTCTTCGTTTGTAGGAATAGGCTTCATTCAGCCTTCTTGGCCTTCCTGAGTTCCAAAGGGCAGATTCAAAAGTTTGCTTCTCAAGGAAGGGAAGGAATACAGAAACAAAGGAAGAGGTATCAGGAAACAAGAGTGCAGCCTCGGGACAGAGTCCTGGTTCCTCAAGAGATACATGTAACAATACCTTTGTGTTCTTCCATAGGAACTAGGGCTTCACCCAGCTGGAGGATGGAAACTTTAGGCTGAGGAGAAGATTCCTGGAACACTACCCTGGTACCTCACTACCAACCAATCAGAGGAAAAATCTGTACACAGTGGAAGATAAGGAAGACTACGATGCCCTGCCCAAATGATTCTACCTCTAAAGACTCTGATGTTCAAACAGAATCTTATGAATTGGTTTTTGGAGATGAGTCCTCCTTCTCCCCAGGTTTCTGACCTGCTGAATAAAGCAACCTTTCTGTTCTCACCAGCACTCGTCTCTTGAGTACTGCCTTCCAAGCAGTAAGAAGGCAAAGCTGAGTTCAGTAACACTTTGTGTGCTGGGGATGGGGAAGAGGAGGAGTGTGTGCTAGGAAGCTTAGTAGATAGTTAAAATAGACCGATGTCTATATCATATGTAAGGGGAAGATACAATTACTTAGCAAGCATACATGTTGTAAATTAAAGTGATCATTAAACAAATTGAAATACAATCTATGGTCCTGAAACCAGCTGAGGAGAAAGAGAGGGAAAAGGAAAAAACAAATTCATCCACCAGAAGAAAAGATAAAATTAAAAAAAAATAATAAATTAAAAAGCCAAGAGAATAATAGAGAAGAAATACAAACCAAGATGGTACAAGTTTAAAAAAATCCATTATATATATAAAATATCAAGTAAATGCTACTTATGAAATATTTAAAATAAAACCACATGGAAAGGCTGAAAATAAAGATATGGCAGAAACATATGCTATGCAAATACTTACTAAGAGAAGACTGGTGCATCAATGCTAGTATTAGACAAAAACTAGTATTTAAGGCAAAGGTATTAATGTCTAAGCAGAAACTAAGTATAAAATAAAAACTCAAAAATCTATAAAATCATGACTAGACACTTAATAATCAATGCAGCTTTAAAACGTTAATTAAAAGTTATCAGAAGCATGAAGTAAATTTGGTAAACCCTAGGATGAGATTTTAACAAAAATCTATTAGAAAATTATAGACACTGCTGACCAAATAACATCCAAGATTTGAATGAATAATATTTAACTAGTTTGAACTAACAGACATGTAGACCCTGCACCTAACAAGTTGAGGATCTCCATAATTTTCAAATACACTAAAGCATTTACAAAAATTGACGTGGTGCTAGTTCACAAAGGAATTTCAAATAACCGGTGTCATACAAAACACATTTTCTGACTGTAGTGCAATTAAATTATAAATCAAGGTAGACAGATAATTAAAAACCAACCTATCTTAGACATACAAAAATAGCTGTTGTAGTTCATATTGATTTCCCTGCTTCCACTCTTGCCCTCCTAAAGTCTATTATCCCCCAAACAGTCAGAGTAATCCTTTTTAAATTCAACACAGATTATGTCATTCCCATGAGAGGAAAAAAGATAAAACCCTCCAGTGGCTATCACAACTAGTCTTGTACTCAAATTCCTTACTACAAGACTCTGTGATCTGGTCTCTCTCTCTATCCAATCCTTATTCCCTCCCAGGCCCTTGCCACTACTGTATGTCTACTCCATAGACACTAACTTCCTTTTCTTCAAATAAACCTAGTGTCTCCCCATCCTGATACATTTGCATTTCCTGTGCCTTGCTTTCGGAATGACCTCCCCTAGATATTCACCTGGCGAATGCAGTAACCTCTTCATTCTCTGTTCATAAAGAAAGAGCAGAATGCTCTCTTTTTCTCCATTTACCTTGGCACAACACAACATGTATTATGTATATTATTTGACTGTGTGTGTTTTTAACCTGTCTCCTCCTACTACAAAAGATCACTGAGGCCAGGGACTTTGTTTTGTTCACCACTGTGTCTCCAATGGCTAAAACAGTGTCTTGTACAAGGTAGATATGAAAAATGACTGTCCTATGAATGAAAATCATATTGCCTTGTGTTCACTGGACTGATCGCCAGAGAAGTCTACATGGTTTAGATGGTATTGTCAATACCTAAAAGGGCGAAGAGCAGGAAGATGGCCTTGCTTTACCATGTATCAGTTCAGTTCAGGTCAGTCCCTCAGTCGTGTCCAACTCTTTGCGACCCCATGGACTGCAGCATGCCAGGCCTCCCTGTTCATCACCAACTCGCGGAGTTTACTCAAACCCATGTCCATTGAGTTGGTGATGCCATCCAACCATCTCATCCTCTGTCGTTCCCTTCTCCTCCTGCCTTCAATCTTTCCCAGCATCAGGGTCTTTTCAAATGAGTTAGTTCTTCGCATGAGGTGGCCAAAGTATTGGAGTTTCAGCTTCAGCATCAGTCCTTCCAATGAATGTTCAGGACTGATTTCCTTTAGGATTGACTGGTTGGATCTCTTTGTGTCCATGAGACTCTCAAGAGTCTTCTCCAATACCACAGTTCAAAATAGTCAGAGAACATCTGGAATACTGTGTTCAGTATAGACTCGACACATTAATGGAGATAGAAAACGGTGAACAATCAAGATGGTAAATAGAGTATGGTCATAAAGTCTGTAAACTTTGCTGTATATACATAAAAATGGCTCCATAGTATTATATGACAATGCATGATGTATTATGTGATATGTTTAATGTGTTTCTCATTAGCAATGCATAGTTCAATGAACTGAGAAATTGCAATAAACGTGGTATATTAACAAATTTTCAAGCCTGCATAGTATCTATGATGTATTGGCTCAGATGATACTTGTCTCTTTATTATGCAATAAGCCTGCATTTTTAGCATGTCAGGAGGGTTCATATCTGGCACAAAGGCAATCCACTGCATGTGTCTACATGTCCAAAGCAGGTTTAGAGATGATCAGTCAAGCAGACCCTCACCACTGTGGTGTGGAATGGTGGAGCCACTGAGCAAATTTCTAGCTAGTCTAGTATGGGTATTAACTGGTAATGCACGTGTTCAGATATGTCAGGCAATCATTTATGTTCCCAGACTTTCTGGTCACACTGTGTGTTCTACAACACTTGCACTGATTCCGTGGGTGAACGATAGTGACTGGGGGTAGAGATGGCTATGATAAGGGCTCTGGAACTAGACTACATGAGTTTCAATTCCATCCCTACTTCTTGGAAGCTCTATATCAACCTGGAAACATTACTTAATTCCTCTATTGCTCAGGGTCTGTATCCATAAAATAGAAATACAAGTGACCCTATACTACAGGTTCTTATGAAGATTAGATGATGTGAGAAAAGCAGTAAGAGCAGGGCCCACTGCAAATCCATTATTAGGCACTATTGTCAACATGGCTAATGACCATAATCGTAATAGCACTGTCATCATCCAGCACCTATCATTCACTGACCAAAATTTCCAGGTTGCTTCGTTAAAATTTTCAGGAGAATATTGAATTTGTCATGTTCAGAGGTTTACACATTTTAATAGGCTTCATATCATGCTTTGGAAAAATTACTAATTCCTCGCTTATTTGGTTAATCATGGTATTTAAGGCATGATGCAATACTAATGGCAGTGGATAGTTTTATGTGTCAACTTCAAGTGTTTTTGGAAGAAATCAGTGTTTAAACCAGTGAACTTTGAGAAAGCATATTACCATGTATAATGTGGGTGTGCCTCATCTAATTAGTTGAAGTCCTGTATAAAACAAAAGGCTGAACTCCCAAGTGAGAGAGAATTCTATAGCAGATGACTTTTGGACTTGAGCTGCACTTCTACCTCTAGCCTATCCACCCACTTTGTGTATCTTGGACTTGCCAGCCTCCATAATCTCCTGAACCAGTTCCTTAACGTTACGCATCTATGCATGAATGTATGTATATTTGTGTCTATCCATCCATCCATCTACCCATCCACTCATACACACACACTCACACACACACACACACACACACACACACACCCCTGTACATTCTGTGGAGAATCATGACTAATACAGGCAGTAAAAATAGTGGGGTAGCAAAAGTGGGTGAATACTACTACAGAATTATTTCATATGAGAAAAGATGCAGAGAACTGAGGCAATCTAGCCAAGAGAAGGCTAGCTTAAATGTAAGAGCTATCTGAACATAAACAAAGGGAAAGAGAGACTGCATTTACTCTGGATGGCTCTGAACAATAGGACAATCTGTGGGTGAACCATAGATGTAGACAGATGTCAGACTGATGAGAGGAGAACTCTCTAACTGCCAAGCTGTTCCAAACAATGGAATGAGAGGAAGAATCCTTGTTTCCCGAGGTTTGGGACTCGGTAGTATTCAAGATGATTTTAGGTGTCACAGAACATGGCATTATATATAAGAAAATCACTGCCTGCCAACTCGCTTCTACCTTTTGGGATGTTAGAGATACTATCTCAGTCTGAGCACACAATGAAATCAATATCTCTGTAGCACTCTCACATTTTCATTTTTACCAAAGGCAGAGTTGGCTTCAAGCTTACTACCCTGCTGATTATAGGTATTTTAAAAATCTGTCTTCTATCCATGGGAAATCACATTGGTTTTCACTTAGAATAAAATTAATTTCTCTTTTAAAGCATCAAAGAAGCAAGGAGTATTGTAAAAGGAAAACATTAAGTAAAACTAGTAAAAAGGACATAGTGTTATGTCAGGAGTACACAGATGACTACACTGTGGATGACACAGGATAGAGGACATTTAAGCAAAGGCTAGAGGACCACAGACCACCACATACATTCAGCCTAGGTTGAGAATGGGGGCTGGGAAAGTTTTAGGGTAAGTTCTTTTTATCCTGACATTTGATTATTCTATTGAATACTGCATCCTGGCCCTTTAAAGCTGGTGTTATTTTACTCCAATAATAAAATAGAATGCCATCTAAAATAGGTAAAATAAGCCAAGTAAGTGACTTTCAGATGTAAACACCAGAAATATCTTCATTTTGGTAGATATCTATCAGTTTTTTGAAATTAAGTTTATGCACATTTTTGAAAAATACAGTCTGAATAGAACACCAACAAAATTAGGTTTTCACTTCTTTGATTCATGCAATTTGATCAGCAAGCACATGTCGGACCGTAAGACGGATGGATCTATGATATGAGTTGAAAGAGAATAATTCAGTTCTGGCAGGTTTTTTCTTTAATTATTGAAATTGAAATGACTTTCACTTATAATTAGTTTTATACATTCTTTGAAGAACTGTCAAATTGCATTTCCCCAAGGTTAATATTTGAACAAATTTATTACTTTACTGTGGAAAGTTAAATTTTCACAAAACCCAAATACAAGCCAAAAAGCAAATTGTTATGCAAACAAAAGGATTAGCTTAATTTAAGACAAATGAAACATAATAAATGAGGTGAAAATATACAGTGAAAAACACTCCACATTTATGATTCTATGGAAGAAGTGTCAACAGAGATTTCTGCTCTGTGAACTGTGAGATTGTCCTGTTAATTTAGACAAATCAGTTTCTGAGTCTCTGAGCCTTCAGATCTCTTTTTTCTTTACAGTCTAGGAGCTCAGAAGGAATTTTCTACTTTTAAGCCTCTTCTTTATTATGAAATGATGTGATTTCTAAAATGCAAGCAGCTAATGTGCTGTAAGATTCTCAAAATATGTTTTGATTTATCAACAGATGAATGGATAAACAGAATGTGGTATATACACACAATGGATTATTATTCAGCCTTAAAAAAGGAGTTAAATTCTGACACATGCTACAACATGCTACACTTTGAGGACATTGTATCTAATGAATTAAAAGTCACAAAAAGACAGATGCTGCATGATTCTGCTTACATAAATTACCTATAAGAGTTAAATTCCATAGACCCAGAAAGTTGATTGGGGTGTGCCAGAGGTCAGGGGCAGTCAGGGATGAGGACTTAGTGGGTATGGAGTTTTAGTTTTTCAAGATGGAAAGAGCTCTGGAGATGGATGGTAGAGATGGTTGCACAAAAATGTGAATACATTGAACTGTACATATAAAAGTGGGTTATTTTAAGTGTGCTTTACCACAATCAAAAAATGTTTTTAAAATGCACCATGACCTTGTGAGAGCATATTAAAAAAAAGTGTTTTGATATAACTGTTCATTCTTTTCTTTCCATATTTTCCAATAAATCAATTCACCAACCATTCAACAGACTAGCACCCCAGAGGACAAAGTTCTACCAGTAAGTATCATATCTAACTTCCTTATTACTTGATAAAGATTCCAGACAGAAGACATTGAGTGTGGCAAGTCTCTTGAGAACAGTTTTGAGAGTCTCATGGCACTGGTCACATCCTCAGAGCACAACTTCAGTGTCAGATGTGACATGTTGAACTCCCAGCTGTAACACTTTGGAAATGTGAGACTTTGGGTACATTGCTTAGTCTCTCCATGCCTCAGATCATCTGTCAAAAACAGTTAATAATTATTTCTATCTCCCAGGGTTGATGAGTACTTTCCACAGTGTCTGCATCAGAGTCAGTGTTAATAACTGTCTGTCATCACTATATTCTTCCTGTTAATAGCTCTTTAAGTTAATTAGGTAAATATTGTTATTATAACCAAGAAATTAAAGGTAGGTAGAAAGAAGGATCTTTGCATGATGTTCAGATTCCGATCCCTTTGTACCATCCATGGCCAGACCACCCTTACCTGGTCCCTGGAATCTGAACAGCCTCTATCTGGTCTCCCTGCCTTCAGCCTCACCTTCTCTCCCACCCTCTGCACCACCGCTGTCCTAAAATAGCAACTGAAGTGGTCCTTCTGAAAATCTAAGCTAGATGATGTGTTTCCTTTGCCCAAAATCTTTCAGTGTCTCCTCCTTTCCTAAGAGGAAATGCCAAAGCCTTTACAAGGGCCTGCAAAATCCTCTGTGGGTCTGGACCCCATTACCTGTCTGATCTCATCTCTACTGCTGTCCCCGTTCTTGGTCACTGCCTCAGGGCCATGGCACCTCAGCCTGGAAATTTCTCCCAGCAAATGTTCTTATACCCAATTTCTTTACCTCCTTCATGTCCTCAAGTGGCAACTTTTCAGGGCACCTACCCTGGACCAACTTAAGTCCACGGCCTCTCCCACTCACACTGGCCCTTCATGTCCTGCACACTGGGCTCCAATTTTCTTTGCTTTCTCACAGTATGATTACCTTTTCTCATAGTACATAATTTACTGACTTTCTATGTTTATCGGATTTTTTATTTTCTTTAAATTTTTAAAAGCTGAGGTAAGGGTACTTTATAAGTTTCAAGTGTACAACAGAGTGATTCACAATTTTTAAAGGTTATACTCCGTTTATAGTTTTTATAAAATATTGGCTATCTGCCTGTGTTGTACAGCATTTTATGTTTATTGTCTGTTTCCTCCCACTATAAACTAAGCCCCAAAGGTATAGGATCTTTCTATCTTTAATGTATCTCAAGTTGCCAAAACAGTGCCTGGCACAAAACAAGTGCTCAGGAGATATTTGTTAAATGTAAGAAAATTTGTCATTTACATACCTACTACCTGACATGTACAACATACATGCTTGGGGCTCTGCATGAGTTATCTTATTTAATCTTCCTGTTGACCCTTTAATATGATTAATACTGACCCTATTTTTAAAGAGAAGATAGCTGAAATTCAGTGCAAGAATTGAAGGAAGATCTAAAATGATGGGTATGGGACCTGGAACTTAGACCCAAGTCCCTGACTCTAAATTTAGCATGCTTTCCATGAGATCACATCTTAGGAGCTAACAACAGTTGCTCCAGTCATGTCCAATTCTTTGCGACCCCACAGATATAGCCCGCCAGGCTTCTCTGTCCACGGAATTCTCTAGGCAAGAATACTGGAATGGGATGCCATTCCTTCAGAGAGGTAGGGGACATATCTATACCTATAGTTGATTCATGTTGATGTATGGCAGAAACCAATAAAAAACTGTAAAGCAGTTATTCTCCAATTAAAAATAAATTTAAAAACACCACATCTTAGTACATCAATGAAAGAAATAAGGTTACATGTAACAAAAATTGGCCCATTTATGGATTGCATCTGCACTGGAAGGGCTGACTTGAGGAACCTGCCTAGACACTGAGAAAACCACTTAAATCCATTCAGTACCATTAGGTTGATTCACTGTACGTTCAGAGAAGCAGGCAATACTGACCCCACTGTAACAGGAACAGTTCTGATCTATGTTTCTAACCCATCAAAACTAAGTTATTCAAGCCTGAGTAGTCAGGAAACACCTTTCTAAGAGCTTCTCTGCTTTGTTTATTGGACTAACATAAGGCTGAATATATTTCAGACAGTCTCTTGCTATTTTCTTGCTTGTTAATTTCTTTCAAATGAAGAACCATTCTTTGTTTTTACATATTCAGGCAGGCATGAATATTTCTAACAATAGCTTAAACAAGGCTTGAGCCAATCCTGGAAGAATCTTCAGAAAGTCAGACCCAGAATGGTCCTCCAAGATCATCTATTCTGACTTCTTTTTTGCAGAGGAGGAAAACTCAGGGCCAGAGTTGAGAAATGACTTCAGAGAAGGCCCAAAGTGTGGGCTCTTGTCAAGAGAAGGACATGGTGTTCTATATGCAAGTGGGAGTTTCTGCATGGAACATCTGTCCACGTTTTCAATCTTATAATTCAATCTTATCCTAAATTAAGACTGGTTTTTCCTGTGCATTTCTCTCTTCCACGTGGAGTGAATTCTAATTAATGTGGTTGCTGTGGAGCCTTCATGGCTGATAAATAATTGAACTAACAGCTATCATTATTGAGTATATATGTTGTGCTAGAGTTAGAGATTTACATGCACTGAACCATTTCAATACAGTAACGATCTCATTAATTATGAACTTTTATTATCCCTCATCTGTTTTTCAGGTGGGGAAAGTAAAGATCAAGGACACCAACCGAGTCATCTAATTTCATTCAAAGAACCACAGGCAGAAGACAAATTAAAACTGGTCAGAAAACTGTCTAACTCCAGAGCCAATGTTCATAATTACTACATTGTATTGTTTCCTTATTAAAAATTCAGTTAAACTTTGCTTTCTGAATCTCTGAATTCCATGAATCTCCTTCATTATGGCATAAATACAGCCCACAGTTGTGTTAATGCCACCCCCATAAGGAAACTCATGTCAGCAGTTAGAAGGATTTCTGGGTATAGCCCAAAGTAACTTTGAAAAATGGGAGGATTTCTTTCCAGATTTCCCTCTTCAGCCAGCTGATGCAACATTATATAAATTTAATTACACTGCATTGACAATAAGGGTTTTTCCACTTTCAAGGAGTTTTGTAACTCCTCTACAGCTGAGAATTTGGGGGAGGGAGCAGTTCTGGCCGAGGGAAGAAAAATTACATTACAGCATGTTTGCTTCTATTAAGGGATGTAAGAGGAAACTGTTACATCTGGCTCCATTTCCTTGCCAAATTCTTTAATTGTTTTGTAATGTGAGAGAAAAAGAAAACATAAAGGTGATGAAAGAAAACTGACAGCGATAACTAATCATGAATAAAACAAGCTCATAACAGAATCCTAACTCCATCGCCATGGAAAAGCATATTTATAATAATATTTCTCTACTCTGATCTCTATTATCACTGGAGGCTTTTAATGAAAATTTCTGATATTGATCTTTTAACTCTCCTGTTGGATAGAACAATATGAAGATATCCATAATTTTTATCTCCTAGGATTGATAAATATCATTAGACAGAAAATAACACTGCATTTTTGGTTGCACTGGCTCTTCATTGCTGCCTGTGGGCTTTCTCTAGCTGTGGCAAACAGGAGCTATTCTCTAGTTGTGCTGCGAAGGCTTCTCATTATGGTGGCGTCTCTTACTGTGGAGCACAGGCTCTAAGCACTCAGGCTTCAGCAGCTGTGTGCGATTCTAGGGCACATGGGCGTCAGTACTTGCAGCACATAAGCTCAGTAGTTGCAGCTCACAGGCCCTAGAATGAGCGGGCTTCAGTAGTTGTGGCAAACGGGCTTAGTTGCTCTGCAGCGTGTGGGATCTTCCTGGACCAGGGGTCAAACCCATGTCCCCTGCATTGGCAGGCTGATTCCTATCACTGTGCCACTAGGGACGTCTTCTCAGTACCTTTAGAATCTGGAGTTAAAAATTCTTTTGGGATATTCCTGGGAAGGAAAATTTCCTTATATAGGCATAGATCACCAAGAGACTCAAGAGTAGAGGGTACACATGTTTCCTATGGAAGTGCAGGAACTTGGCATCTTGCCTAACATCACCGTTACCAAGATATATGCAAAACCTTTCATTTTTCCCAGTACCTCAGAGATGTCCACATCATTATTCCCATTTCACAGATGAAGAAATTGAGGAGAGTCAGGTAACATACTCCAAGTCTCACAGCTACAAAACAGCAAACCTGAAACTTCTTATTCCCAATTCTGTGCTTTTATTTATTGTTCTATTCCGACTCTCGTGGCAATTTGCTACCATAGCTTTTTTTTATGAAGAAGTAACCTCAATCTCTATGTAGACAGCACTTATCATTTTGTTTTTGTTTTCAATGCTCCAACATGTACTGAACCCAAGTTCCTCTCTGCAAGCTTAGTAGTACAAGTAAGACCCTGCTGCCTGGCCAATTGATAACTTCCTTGTACTGCACAGTGTGAAGAAGCACCACACAGAGGCTGAGCGCAGGGAAGAGGGTAGTGGCAGATGGAGGAATCTCAGTCTGATGGCTTCATGATGGAAAACCTCCTGGTCTGGGAGAATCAGGGGTGCTTTTGAAAACGGATTGGTGTTCCTGAGGCTAGAGGCTAAGACACTCATCTTTCTTCCACTAGAAAGAGGTCGACCTTCATTCACATGCTCCTCCTCCAGATAACTAAACAAAATCTCAATGGTCTTTTGTTTTTATCTGTATTTAACCTCTATTCTAATTGAAAGCTCATGTTATTGAGTTGTTATTATGTCCTAGGCACTATGAAACCCTTTATGTTATCTCCTTTCATCCCACAGCGACCTGATGAAGTTTATAAAAGGACCATTCACATCTTAGCAAAAAGAAAACTAAAACAGAGAAGGGGTGGGGGGGCTGCCCAAGATCACCTAACTACTAAATAGTAGAACTGACATTCAACCCCTATCTGTTAGAGTCCAGAACAGGAACTCCTAGCCCTATTCTCTGCATAGCAAATGACCTTGGCACTCATCAAATACCTTCTTTTCCCCTTCCAGGTGCTCTCAGTCCTATTCACCCAACTCAAAGCTAATGAATACAGAACTTTTTCTTAGGTTTTCCCAACAATCTGAATTTCTTTTTTTAATTTTTTGTTTGTTTTGAACTACAGCCATCTGCAAGTGCAGACAGAAATGATGCCTAGAAATGATGCAGACACTGAGGATCTGGAAGGTTTTCTGCTCACAAAACTGGACTCCTTGATTGGTATCTGACATTCCTTAGATACAACTTATTTCATTCATTTAGGGTTTTGTTCTTTCACCATAAATATGTACCAGAAAAGGCAACAGTCCTCAGTGATAATCTCTGACCCTCTTTGTGACTGAGCTATATACATCCTTCCCCAGGTGGCAGCTTTAGGCTCAGTACACTAGATTATGAGATACTTAAGGATCATAAAGACATCTGATCTACTTTCTAGCCCCATCACTTTGACACAGAGTAGGAAACCAAAAAAGCGGCTCTTTGTATAAACGATATCATCATGGATACTTGCAAGTAATAACTCAGAAGTGTGACAAAATTAATGGTGACATGATAGCAAGCTGCCTTTTGATTTAAAAAAATAATGTCACCAGGAATGACCATGGTATGTTGAATACTTAGTACAAGTCAGGTGCTATGTTAAAACTTTGCATGGATGATTCAGTTTTGTTCTCCACAACAACATAGGGAGAGGTTATATTGCTATTTCCAGCTTATAGATGAGAAAGCTGAAGCAGGAGAGACTAAGTAACATGAGCAAAGACTTAGAGCTCATAAGTGGTAGAAATATCAATAACCTCAGATATGCAGATGACACCACACTTATGGCAGAAAGTGAAGAGGAACTAAAAAGCCTCTTGATGAAAGTGAAAGAGGAGAGTGAAAAAGTTGGCTTGAAGCTCAACATTCAGAAAACGAAGATCATGGCATCTGGTTCCCATCACTTCATGGGAAATAGATGGGGAAATGGTAGAATCAGTGTCAGACTTTATTTTCTTGGGCTCCAAAATCACTGCAGCCATGAAATTAAAAGACACTTACTCCTTGGAAGAAAAATTATGACCAACCTAGATAGTATATTCAAAAGCAGAGACATTACCTTGCCGACTAAGGTCCATCTAGTCAAGGCTATGGTTTTTCCTGTGGTCATGTATGGATGTGACAGTTGGACTGTGAAGAAGGCTGAGTGCCGAAGAATTGATGCTTTTGAACTGTGGTGTTGGAGAAGACTCTGGAGAGTCCCTTGGACTGCAAGGAGATCCAACCAGTCCATTCTGAAG
>SJYQ01000266.1:1551477-1702898 GCA_006410935.1 Redunca redunca | reverse complement strand
GATTGGGGGCAGGAGGAGAAGGGGACGACCGAGGATGAGATGGCTGGATGGCATCATGGACACGATGGATGTGAGTCTGAGTGAACTCCGGGAGATGGTGGTGGACAGGGAGGCCTGGCGTGCTGCAATTCGTGAGGTCACAAAGAGTCGGACACAACTGAGCAACTGAACTGAACTAAACTGAACTGAAGTGGTAGAAATGAAGCTTCACATCAAGAAATAGACTCTAGATTCACAGACTCAGATAATGAACTTATCACAGTTGAGGGAGGGATAAAGGGATAGTTGAGGAGTTTGGGAGCCATATGTACACACTGCTGTATTTAAAACAGATAACCAACAAGCCTGGTGTCCTGCAGTCCATGGGGTCACAGAGTCACATGCAACTGAGCTACTGAACTGAACTGACTGAATCAATAAGGGTTTACTGCACAGCACAGGGAACTCTGCTAAACATTACATGGCATCCTAGATAGGAGGGGAGTTTGGGGAGAATGGATACATGGATATGTATGGCTGAGTCCCTTTGCTAATGAAACTAGCACAACATTAATAATTGGCTATAATCCAATATAAAATAGAAAGTTTACAAAAAAAAATCTTAAAAAAAAAAAAGAAATTGGAGTCTAGACACCACACAATTAACCTATATCCAAAACAGCCTTCAAAAAACTTAAGAGACTTCCCTAGTGGCCCAGTGGTAAAGAATCCACCCGGAAGGAAAGGGGGCATGGGTTTGATCTGTGGTCCAGGAAGACCCCACATGCCATGGAGCAACAGAGCCCAGGCACCACAACGGCAGAGCCTGCACGTCTGAAGCCTGTGCTCTGCAGAAGAGATGCCACTGCGTGAGAAGCCCAGCCACAGCTAGAGAGGAGCCCCCATCACCGCAACTAGAGGAAGCCACGCGCAGCAACAGAGACCCGCACAGACATAAATAGAGTCAAATAATATCTTCTTTTTAATTAATAACTCACTCAACCCATTCATTCAACATTTTTTTCCAAGTGCATTCTTTGCCCTCGGTACTGATGTGAGGCAACAGGAACACAACGAAAGCAGACTCCTTGCCCTAGAATGACAATATTTCCCTTATTTTATGAACATCTACCTAAATCAGGACATAATGTGAGAATTTTCACAAGCTTACAGAAAGTAGCGGGCAAAGACATTAATTGGTTTATATATTAAGTTATTGAAAATCATACAATATAATCAGTAATTGAGACCTCGCTATAGTATTAAATGAGGCCAGGAAAAGAACATTATGCCCAGCTTGATAAAAGTGTAATGGAAGGCTTCCTAGAGATGGTGATACTCTGTTGTAACTTAATGTTTTCAAATCTAAAATGGTCATGTGCCTGACACGAAAGTCATACAAATCTAGTGACAACAGAAAAATCATCTAATAATATTCTAGTACAAGGGCAAGAGAACTGTAGTGTCAGAGAGTAAATATCTTAGGCTCCATAGGTCATATAACTTCTGTCATAACTCCTCAACTCTGCTATATTGTGAAAACAGTCACAGACAATACATAAATGAATGGGTGTGGCTGTCTCAATAAAACTTTATTTATAAAAACAAACCACCAGCTGGATGTGACCCGGGGTCTGTACTTTGCAGACTCCTGTTCTAGTGTGAAAAATTATAACTGACAATAGCAGTGTTAATTCTAACTCTCCCTGAATTTATGAATACCCACGGGGTCAGAGGTACTTATTGGTGCAGAAATCCTGGTAAATCAAATAAGCTTCTGATCCCAGCATGCAACTTGCCTAATTACAACTAACACCTCCCATCTTTATCAGAAAGAAAAACATTCTGTGAACAACAGATGGTGTTGCTATGGAGTCTTCAACATCCTCCTCAGCTGCAGATGTAACTATGTGGTTGCAGGCTGAAAATGATCAACCAACTGATGACTTCCTGGGAAAATATTTAGAAGATAGAAATATTCTGCAGATGGGAATTTTTAGATCCATGGTTGATTTTGTCAAATAAAGAGTATACACTAGTCAAAAATGGAAAATGAAAACCACTCATCCTCCACAGCAGAAAAAGATACTGAAAGGGGGAAAGCATTGGCAACTAAGGATAGAAACACCAAGATCCCCTTATCACTCACAATGCCCTCTTAATTAAGTGACATTATTTCTGTTAACAATAGAAATTATTATGTAGTAAAACACGTAGCTCTGTATGTGTAAATATGACTCTTTGGTGCATAACCTGTAACCACTGTTACAAGAAAGTGGCTATTTCCTCTAAGTCTGCAAAGATATTCATATCATGTCCTAAAATTTATGTAGTTGTCTATCAAAAAAGAAAATATTCAAGAAAGGTCTAATATAGTTCTCAAGCAAGCTAAGAATAAAATGTATAAAATTTGACTTCACATTGGTTCTTGAAAAAGCAAAAGTGTTAGTTGTTCAATCATGTTCGACTCTTTGCGACCATGGACTGTAGCCCACCAGGCTCCCCCATCTGCGGAATTATCCAGACAAGAATACTGGAGTGGGTTGCCATTCCTTTCTTCAGGGGATCTTCCCAACCCAGGGATGAACCCGAGTCTCCCACATTATATGCTAGATAAAAGTTTGTGAAATGAACAGGACTGTTTTTTTTTTACTCTTTTTACTCCAGAAAAACAGAGGAACTAGAGGGATGCAATTAAATAAAGTGCCAACTCATGAGGATCTCAGCTTTAGTTGAAAGCCATTTTAAGCCATGGTTAACCACCGATGATTTCCCTGGTTTGTAGATGTCTATTGTGCACTGAGTGATACAGCAAAGGAAGAAAAAGTCTTCAGCAGGGAAATAACAAGGCTGGGCAGAACTGAGTTGGACATTTGAGTAGTGAGAATCTAGAAAATCACAGAAAAGGATAACTTCTAAAAAAAAAAAATGATCCTTCAAGGGAGAGACTATGACAAAAATGATATGGGAGATTTTAGGTGACAAATAACCATGAGTAATTTAATCTTCTTAAGGGGCTTCCTGCTCTACTAAGGAACACAGTAAGATTGTCTGGGCTTAGCTTATTTGGAGGGAGGTAAATGGGTTTATGGAGCCTGATTCTGCGTCCATTCCAAACACTGTATCAGAAAATGTTTTAGGTATCAAGTATTCAAGTAACTGCTTAGGAAATTAAATACATATATTAAATTTGATTATTGACTAAAATGGAATTTACAGGCAGAAAAGATCAACCTTCGAAAGGAAAAACAAAGCTTAAGATATTTTAGAAAATAATTCCACTGATAATAGAATTTTAAAAAACTCTTAGGAATAAGAATATTTCAAAACATTGTTGATCTAAATAAGTGGAAAAACATTTGTTGTCCATGGATTGGAAGCCTTGATACTGTTAACATGGCAATATTCACATAACTGATCAGATTCAGTGCAATCTGTACTGAAATTTTGACAAATATTTTATCAGAAATATACATGCTGATCTTAAAATTGATGTGGAAAGGCAATGGATTCTAAATAGTCAAATCAATCCCAAAAATGATAAACAAGTTTGGAGGCTTCATACTTGCCCATTTCAAAACTTACTATGAAACTACAGTAATCAAGTGTGGTGCTGGTATAAGAACAGACATAGAAATCAAGGGAATAGAATCAAGAGTCCAGAGATAAACTCACAGATTTACAGCTGATTTTCAACAAGGATACCGAAATTATTCAGTGGGGGAAATAGTCTTTTGAACAAATGGTGCCAGGATAATTGGGTCTCCATATGCAAAAGAATTAATTCCCCACCCCCACAACATGTCATATTTAAAAGTTAGCTAAAAATAGACTGAAGATCTGAGTATAAGAGCTAAAATTATCAACTCTGATAGTAACATCTGGGTGTAAATATGAATGACATGGGATTAAGATTTTTTGATATAATACCAGAAATACAGCAATAAAAGAGAAAATAGATAAATTAAACTTACATCAAAATATAAAAACATTTTTTGGTGCCAAAGGACACTATCAAGAAAGTGAAGACAATTCACAAAATTAGAGAAAATATTTACAAAGTTACATATATTAAAAGGGTCTAGTATCCAGATTACATACAGAACTTTTGTAACTAATGAAAAGGAATAATCTAATTTAAAAAGTGAACAGCAGATTTGAATGCACATTTCTTCAAAGAAGATGTACAAATGACTAACAAGTACATGAAAAAATGTTCAACATCATTTGTCATCCAGGAAATACATACAGATACCACAGTGAGATAACACTTCATACTCATTAGAATGACTGTGATAAAAACAAAGCAAAAAACACCCCAGAAACTTGAAGACATGAAGCATTTAGAAAACTTTTAATTGTTGGTGGGAATCTAAAATGATACAGGCATTGCTGCAAACAGTTTTTTAGGTGGTTTCTCAACAAGTTAAACATAAAGCCACCATCAATGTTCAGTTCAGTCGCTCAGTCGTGTCCGACTCTTTGCGACCCCATGAACCGCAGCACGCCAGGCCTCCCTGTCCATCACCATATGACCCAGCAATTCCACTCCCAGATATGTACCCCAAGAAAACTGAAAACATATGTTCACACAAAAACTTGCACATGAATATTCACAGCAGTATTATTCATAACAACCAAGACATGGAAACAATTCAAATGTGTATGAACTGATGAATCAGTTCAGTTCAATTCAGTCGCTCAGTCATGTCCGATTCTTTGCGACCCCATGAATCGCAGCACATGGTACCTCCAAACAATGGAATACTTTAGTCACAGGGAGGAATAAAAAGTTGGTACATGCCACAATGTGGATGAATCTTGAAAACACGATGCTCAGTGCAAGAAGCCTCACACAGAAAGCCACATATCATATATGATTCCACTTAAGCAAATTGCAAACTGGCCAATCTATAGATACAGAAAGCAGATCAGGGGCCATCAGGGCCTGGTGGTTGGGAAGAGAGAATGGATAGTAACTGCTGAGGGGTATCAGGTTTCTTTTTGTGGTGATGGGAATGTTCTGGAATAGATAGTGGTTATGGTTACACAATATAGTGAATATTACTAAAATCCATTGAACCATATGCTTTAAAAAGAAACTTTTTATATTATACGAATTATATCTCTATAGGAAGAAAGATTATGAAGACATAAATGTGAATTTATAGGCAGAAAAGATGAATCTTCAAAAGGAATAATACCTAAAGCTTAAGAGATTTTGAAAAATAATTCTAATGGTAATAAAATTTTTGAAAAACTCTAGGAATAAATTTAACCAAAAAAGCATAAGACATGTACACTTAAAATTACAAAACACTGTTGAAAGAAATTAAAGATCTATAAGTGGAAAAACCATCTTGTGTTCGTGGATTGGAAGACTTTATATTGTTAATGTATCATTATTCACCTAACTGATCAACAGATTCAGGGCAATGCCGATTGAAATTCCAACTGATCATGGTCTTATCTTCAAATGGATAAAATCAGGGGACCATTTTCAAAGTTTGCTAACAAGTGATTTTAGGGCATCTTAAAGAAGATATACATTTGTATGATTTGATATCCTTTATGGGGAAATGAACTAACAAGTTAGGTTTGGTAAGGGTTTAGACAAATTAATGGATTAAAGGGGGTTCTGAAAAAGAAGCTAAAAGTATTTGGGGCTGATGACAAACAGAGAACAGCTGTATTCCACTGTAAAATGGCCCATATTATTATTATTGTTATTAGTATCATTAATAATTATTGTTATCTCAGAAATAACAGATGGAGGGTACTCCGGGAGTGAATTCTTATTTTCTAATGAGCTGACCCTTATTTTTAGTAGGTCAGCTGCTTATCCCCATTTACATGGCTTCCAGACCCATTTGTACTTGAACCATATATTTGGTTAAAAAAAGTCTTCTGTTTACACTTAGTTCTAATAAAAAATGAATACATAATAGAAGCATGCTTGCTTTCAGTTAGTTGTCAGAAACAAAAGTACAGAATGTGAGATCCTACTAGGGTAGGGATGGCAAAGAGGAAACCATGGCATCACCAGTTCTCCACTCTGAAGCCTAGCCTAAGGCAGGCACTGCTTATCAACAACCATTACAATCCCTTCTTTCTCTACTTGGCTCAGATTCAATTTCCCAATTTCTCTTTACACGTACTGTAGGCAGACAGGATCAAGCCTTTTGAGCTGGAAACCAAGAGGAAAACTATTTACAGATTTGTCCTATAGGCTCTCACCCAGATGTCACCAGGGAAATGAAGAGAGAAGTGGAAGTTTGGAGAGAAACATGTGCTTATCTGTCTGTGGCATGAGCTCCAGCTGACTCTCAACAATGAATGTCAGATCCATTGAGGGGAAGATCTGCTTACAGCTGTCCACACTGTGGACCTTTGCCTGGGCAGTCCATCAGAGATGCCATCCCTTACAATAAAACAAGCCTAATCAAGTGCCCCAGTGATAGGTCAGGTCAAGGGAAGAGGAAAACAAAGAAGAGCTTCATTCATTCCTATTAGGAAAGGCTTTATGGCAAGATGATAGCTTCATCTGTCCCTTGAAGAATGGGAAAATAATTGGTAGAAATTATGAGGAAAAGTAAAATGTAGGAATGCATGGAATGGAAAAGCAAGGAAATGGTGAATTCTGGATCAAAGGGTATAACAACAAACCGTGATGGAGACAGTGCTAGACTAGGGTGTCTAAGAACTGGATGTCACTGTGACTTGGTTAACGAAGAAACATGGAAAAGGAGAAACATATATTGTTTCTTTCTTTCTCTTCCTCTCCTCGTCCTTTCCCTTTCCCCCTTCATTCTTTCCATTTCATGCTTCCATGCATTCAATAACTATCACATTTTCACCATGGGTCAAGCATTAAAGATAAAGAATACAAAATAGAAAATTCTCTGTCCACTTCCCATAACAAACACATTCAAGAGAAAGAGCCAAAAAGGTTAGACTTGACAAGGACATTCTAAGAGCAAAAGTCTAAGAGATCAGAGAAGATCCAGGTGTGTGGGTATATGTATACAGGTACAGAGTAGAGTGAGACAGAAGGAAAGCAAATAATAGGTCTTGAACTGATCAGTGCTAAGAAAAAAAATACAATTTTTAAAGTGTTGGGGATAGTGAATTTTTCAATGCAATGACACTCTGACATTGTGAGAATTTGGGCAGAGATCTGGATAAAGAGAGAGGATGAGATAGATATCTCAACTAAAAAACTTTCCAGGCAGCAAGAATAGTAAGTGCAAAGAACACTTGTATTACTGGGGTTGGGGGAGGGTACTGCACAGGTTTTGGTGACTATGGTCAAGGTCAGAAAAGATCTGAGGGCATGACCCTGTTCAGGTATGGAGAATAAGGATAATAGCTGAGGCTAGAAGGGATACTGGAAGGGCAAAATGGTCATGCCATGAGGAACATGTATACTCAGTGAGATGCCCCTCAGTGAAAACTGTCTCTCTTACTTAACTGAAGCAAAGGAGATGATGCAATGAGAAAGAAAAAGTGAAATGTTAAGTGCTACCTTTGTAGAGCATGATAATCCCTGAATCCCTTTAATACCACATGCTGATTCATGTCAATGTATTCCAAAAACCACCACAATACGGTAAAGCAATTAGCCTCCAATTAAAATAAAGTAACTTAAAAAAAAGCACCGTGCTCAGTTCTTAAATTTCTATTTGCTAATACAGGACTATCTTTAGTCTACAGGGGAAAAGTTCTCCAGCAGGTCCTCGTTTGACCCTTAGCTCAGAGGGAACGGCAGGCCAAGAGACAGGGCTGAGGGAGAGAAAATCTAATAATGATGTTTTATTTCAAACGACTCCTCCACAACTGAAGCCACTTGTCTGCACAAGCGAACCAATAAAATTGAGTCATAAACCTCCCTCCACTGACTCTGGGAGCAGGAATGCTTGGTGATGTATCTGTGAACATAGGCGTCTGAGCATAAATCAATGGACATAAAGTCAGCTCTCCCGGGCTGCCAGTGTGTCCCAGGCTCACAGTGCGCAGGTATCAATGGTGGCAGTGAGGCTGGGGGTGGGAGGGGAGCAAAGCCTGCCTATAGCTTATCACAGAACTCACCAGAATGTGAAACAATTATTCCACATAGGCATCAGCATCTCTTCTGTTTTTGCTCAAAGTTGAAAAGTCCTTATCCTGAAGTGCTCCTTTCCCCAGCTCTATATAATCAAATCCTCCTGGTTCCTTAGAGAATAGATCAATCACCATTTCCTCCTCACAGCTCCATGCCTTCCCCATTTACTCAGATAAGAAATACAATTTATCTGTCACTTCATGGGAAATAGATAGGGGAACAGTGGAAACCGTGTCAGACTTTATTTTTGGGGGCTCCAAATCACTGCAGATGGTGATTGCAGCCATGAAATTAAAAGACGTTTACTCCTTGGAAGGAAAGTTATGACCAACCTAGATAGCATATTCAAAAGCAGAGATATTACTTTGCCAACAAAGGTCCGTCTAGTCAAGGCTATGGTTTTTACAGTGGTCACGTATGGATGTGAGAGTTGGACTGTCAAGAAAGCTGAGTGCCGAAGAATCGGTGCTTTTGAACTGTGGTGCTGGAGAAGACTCTTGAGAGTCCCTTGGACTGCAAGGAGATCCAACCAGTTCATCCTAAAGGAGATCAGTCCTGGGTGTTCATTTGAAGGACTGATGCTGAAGCTGAAACTCCAATACTGATGTGAAGAGCTGACTCATTGGAAAATACCCTGATGCTTGGAGGGATTGGGGACAGGAGGAGAAGGGGATGACAGAGGATGAGATGGCTGGATGGCATCACTGACTCGATGGACGTGAGTCTGAGTGAACTCCAGGAGTTGGTGATGGACAGGGAGGCCTGGTGTGCTGCGATTCATGGGGTCACAAAGAGTTGGACACGACTGAGCCACTGAACTGAACTAATAACTTCTCTTAGGTTTTGTGCATTTGCAACATTTTATTCTGCTTTTTTTTGTTTGTTTGTTTTCTTTGGCTCCATGTGAACTTATCCCCATCAGGGATGCAGTCCACCCAAGCCCACTGCAGTGGAAGTACGGAGTCCTAACCACTGGACCACCAAGGAAGTCTGCACTTATAACCCTGAAGGGTGGTTATGACAGGTAGCAAGGTGGTAATGAGCTTTACCAAAGACTTACTGATTTTAAACCCTAGATTCACCTCTTTTTAACTTTGTGTGTCAATTTCTACTTACATTTTCTGTACCTCAACTTACCCACTCTGCCGCATTGTTCTCATAATTATAGAAACCTCGTGGGGCTTGCTGTGAATGAGTTAATGTATGTAAAATATTTGGAACACTACACACTACTGTTTGGTCTTTAGCAAGGGCTCAGTACTCTTTTCACTTTTATGACGATGGTAATGGTTATTTGTGATGAGCTTTCACGTGCCTATGAGACAGTAAATTTCTTGGAGGCAGCCATTACTTCTTGTCTACCTCTGAAGCAGAGTGATTTAGCAGAAAGTCTTTGGACACCACAGTCAGAATTAGACAACAGGATTTCCGTTCAGCTATATATGAGCTCCGAGGTTAGGCAACGGTGTGGAAAACCAAGAGCTTGAGAGGCTATCAATAAACAGTTTGTGTTTAAACAAAGTACCTAAAGATTATGTAACTGAAGAAGCTGATGTGCTCATTGACAGTAGACACATAGTGCAATGAGGTGGCTAAGTGGATTAGGCAAGATAACACACATCCTTCTATCTAATATGTCCTATTCCATGGTCTTTTACTAGAGGTGCACCTAAGCCTTGTAAATGCTAAGTCCCTCTAGATCCCTATCCTCTGCCTCACCTAGGAATCTCTATACTGTAGGGACACCAAACCAAGTGCATGCCCTGGACAGAGCAGGTGCTTGAGCAAAGAGTGTTTAATGCAGTGGATGAATATCTGTAGGCAAGTATGCTAAATGGTAGAATCACATTTTAATACATCTTGAAAATCCAGTGCTATAATATTCTTACATGTTTACATCTAGGCTAACAATCTGAGCTTATCGTGCTTTGATGATGGACATATTCTATGTTCCATTTTGCTAACAAAACAAATAAAAACATGGAACAGATGTTTTCCTTTAGTACCAATCTGTGATCAAAGATGATATTGTATTTTGGGCAAGGTAAATATTTAAATGCTCATGGAATAGTGAACATTTCTAAACATACTGAACATATTTCTGATTTAAGCTGATATTTTAAAACTTGTGGACATTGCCTGTTGACATAGGAAAGGGAATGAGGTAGTGGGAAGAAACAGATCATCAAAATAACTTCCTGTCTGAGTTGGCAGCTTTTGTAAATTGGCAGGTCTTTAAATAGCTCAGAGCTGGGCTAAATTTCAGTCTTGTAATGCTTAGCCAGATATAGAGTATTTTAAGAGTGTTATTTAAAATCCTTCTAGAATGCTTGGAGAAGTCATCTCCTCCTGCAAGATCACAGGCACCTACCCTGTTCTTCCAAAGGCCTCTCTACTCCTCTCCTCACTCTTTTACTCCTTGGGTTCACTAACAGTCACCTCACCTACCATCACCAGTGATGGTTCACCAAAGCTCCAGACACCTACCACTTGATTCCGTGCTGTGTGCACTGTCTCATTTGACCCTCTCACCAGCATTATGAGGAAGGGTTTACTCTTCTAACCCTATAAACAAGGAAGATGGAACACACGTGAAAAATGATTTGGCCAAGATCACATGCCCAGCAGGTGCCTGAGCCAGCTCTATGTTCAAGCTAGACCAAATCTCTCACATCTCTGAATTAATTATCCACATCTGGTTTCCTCCAAGATTACAGTCCTTGGCCCTCTCTGCTCTCTTCTCTCTGCACACATGCTCAATACGTTCTTCCTTTGAGAGTTCTCATGATTCAGCTTATAGTCAATTTGGTATTCTCACTGACCCAAACACTAAATGTGTCTGAACAGTGATTAGCTCAAAATGCATAACGTTTTACCCTGAACTCATCAAATTCCATACTTGTCTGATTATCTTTTTTCCTTCTAAAGATAGTACAGGGGATATTATGGTGAAGAATCCCACATCCACTTTACAAAACAGATCTTAGCTGTATCATCAGAGAGGCTCAGGGAATGGGGTGTAGGGTAGGGTGCTAAGTTAGTTTGGGCCAGGAATTCATGAACAGAAGACTTCTGATGGTTCCTGGAAAAGAAACATTATTAATCTGTCGTGCATCTGGCTATTTTTCTATCCCTGGACACAAATAAGGAAGCGATTAGACACAGTCACTGCTGATAGCCATCTGATAACTCAGAGGGGAACAAGCCCAATTCTATAGGTGATAGGTCCAAAGCCCAGGAATAACTGAGCCCATGATGAAACTGAAAGCCACTGAATCAACCAAAATTGGAATCTAACTTATCTCAAGACCACATATCAAGTGAACTAATAGGTTTCCTTCCTGTTCAAGTTTGCATATTTGATACTTGCAGCCCAAAGTATTATTAAGAATCTCATGATTGACAGAAATTTTAATCTTCTTCTGTTTACACAGACCAGAGCCCTTGAAGTCAAATTTCAATCTTATCACTCTTTCATTGATGTAAAAATCATATCAACATTGTCTCCACCTTTAAGTACAGTGATTCCTCTTTATCAAACACCTCTGGAACACCCCAAGTGGTTCACCACCAAAGTCATTTTTGTCCCTCAGGGGGGCATCTGGCATTGTTGGGAGAGGGAGTGTTCACCTCTGGGGGTAGAGGTAAAGGGTGCTGCTAAACATCCTACAACATGACGGCTTATCTATTCCCAAATGGCAACATATACTTTTAAATAAATCAATCATTCCAACAACACAAGAGAGGACTCTACACATGGACATCACCACAAGGTCAATACCAAAATCAGATTGATTATATTCTTTGCAGCCAAAGATGGAGAAGCTCTATACAGTCAGGAAAAACAAGACCAGGAGCTGACTGTGGCTCAGATCATGAACTCCTTATTGCCAAATTCAGACTTAAGTTGAAGAAAGTAGGGAAAACCACTAGGCCATTCAGGTATGACTTAAATCAAATTCCTTATGATTATACAGTGGAAGTGACAAATAGATTCAAGGGATTAGATTTGATAGAGTGCCTGAAGAACTATGGACTGAGGTTCCTGACATTGTACGGGAGGTGGTGACAAAAACCATCTCCAAGAAAAAGAAATGCAAGAAGGCAAAATGGTTGTCTGAGGATGCCTTACAAATAGCTGAAAAAAGAAGAGAAGCTAAAGGCAGAGGAGAAAGGGAAATATATATCCATTTGAATGCAGAGTTCCAAAGAAGGGCATGGAGAGATAAGAAAGAATTATTAAGTGAACAATGCAAAGAAATAGAGGAAACCAATAGAATGGGAAAGACTAGAGATCTCTTCAAGAAAATCAGATACCATTTCATGCAAAGATGGGCACAATAAAGGACAGAAACAGTATGAACCTAACAGAAGCAGAAGATATTAAGAAGAGGTGGCAAGAATACACAGAAGAACTGTACAAAAAAGATCTTCATGACCCAGATAACCACCATGGTGTGATCACTCACCTAGAGCCAGACATCCTGGAATGTGAAGTCAAGTGGGCCTTACGAAGCATCACTACAAACAAAGCTAGTGGAAGTAACAGAATTCTAGCTGAACTATTTCAAATTCTAAAGGATGATGCTGTTAAAGGGCTGCATTCAATATGCCAGCAAATTTGGAAAACTCAGCAGTGGTCAGAGGACTGGAAAAGATCAGTTTTCATTCCAATCCCAGAGAAGGGCAATGCCAAGGAATGTTCAAACTACCACACAATTGCACTTGGTTCACATGCTACCAAAGTAATGCTCAAAATTCTCCAAGTTAGGCTTCCATGGTATGTGAACCGATAACTTCCAGAAATTCAATCTGGATTTAGAAAAGGCAGAGGAACCAGAGATCAAATTATGAACATGTGTTGAACCAAAGAAAATGCAAGATAATTTTAAAAAGTCTAATTATGCTTCATTGACTACACTAAAGCCATTGACTGTGTGACTCACAACAAACTGGAAAATTCTTCAAGAGATGGGAATACCAGACCACTTTGCCTGCCTCCTGAGAAACCTGTATGCAGGTCAAGAAGCAACGATTAGAACTGGACGTGGAACAGTGGACTGGTTCCAAATTGAGAAAGGAGTACATCAAGTCTATATATTGTCACCCTGCTTATTTAACTTATATGCAGAGAACATCATTGTGAAATGCCTGGCTGGATGAAGCACAAACTGGAATTAAGATAGTGGGGAGAAGTATCAGTAACATCAGATATGCAGTTGACACCACCCTTATGGCAGAAAGTGAAGAGGAACTAAAGAGCCACTTGATGAAAGTAAAAGAGGAGAGTGAAAAAGCTAGCTTAAAATTCAACACTCAAAAAACGAAGATCCTGCCATCTGGTCCCACCAGTTCATGGCAAAAAGACGGGGAAACAATGGAAAAGTGACAGACTTTCTTTTCTTGGCCTCTAAAATTCCTGCTGATGGTGACAATAGCCATGAAATTAAAAGATGCTTGTTCCTTGGGAGAAAAGCATGACAAAATGTAAATAGTATATTAAAAAGCAGAGACATTACCAACAAAGGTCCATATAGTCAAAGCTATGTTTTTCCCATTAGTCCTGAATAGATGTGAGAGTTGGACCATAAAGAAGGTTGAGTGCCAAAGGATCTATGCTTTCAAACTGTGGTGTTGGAGAAGACTCTTGAGGGTCCTTTGGACTGCAAGGATATCAAATCAGTCAGTCCTAAAGAAATCAATACTGATTATTCATTGGAAGGACTGGTGCTGAAGCTGAAGGTTCAGTTTTTGGCTACCTGATATGAAGAGTCAACTCAATGGAAAAGACCTGTTGCTGGGAAAGATTGAAGGCAGGAGGAGAAGGGCACAACAGAGGGCAAGATGGTTGGATGGGATCACCAACTCAATGGACATGAGTTTAAACAAACTCTGGAAGATGGTGAAGGTCAGGGAAGCCTGACGTGCTGCTGTCCACAGGGTCACAAAGACTCAGACATGACTGAGTGACTAGACAACAAAAATTAATTATAAAATATTTTTAAATAAAAGAATTGGGACACAAACACAATCTTTCTTGTTTGAAATTCAGTGTATTTCTTCCTGCATAATGATGCCTTACTACTGTATCCAGTCACTTGCCCTGGGATTATACCAAATGCTCTATGCACCTCACCTCCTAGGTATCTCCAATTTCCCCTTGCTATTTCTTTGCTTGATAACTAGTGGTGGCTACTGGGGCAAGTCCAGATACTTTTCCTGCCCTTCAAATCCTGGCTAATTTTTGACTATTCCATATTATTTCTACCTGACAATATCATATGTTACAAATTTTCAAAGTCTAGCAAAATTCACTGTATTCTATAAAGTTTTCTCTAATTATCTCAGCCCATGATGATCTCCATTTTTGTGTTCTCTCACATTCAGTGCCATAGAATTCAGTGAAATAAAATAACCTAAAAACCATTCAGCATCTGGAATTCCTTTATAAATAGTAAAGTCCACGGTGGAGGTGAAACAGCTCTAATTGATTTTGTTCTGTTGTCCACAAGCATCTACCAGAGTAGTAGGCACAATAATGTTCAAAGTACTTGCTAATGAAATACACACATGTATATCCACTGGCTTACCAACTAAGAAGGTACATTTTATGTAAGAGATAGAGATAACAAAAAGAGAAGAAAGAAAAATGATCCCTGACACTTGTAGATATAAACTAGATTTAACATATAAATCTTAATCTCTCTTTATAATTCCTCACAGAATCACAGCACCTAACCTTAATTTCCCAATTATATTTCATGGGATGTTAACAAGTATCCCATGCTCAATTTAATTGAAAAATGAGTTCAATAAAATTAAATGTTTCTTTACTCCAGAGCATCTCAGAATAGGCCAATGCTAGAATCTAAGATGGGGAGAGATTACGCTTTGTTTTCCAAATGTTATCTCTAGGACATTTAGGAAGAATATTCATCCTTGCCAGATAATTTAGAAACACTGATATAGACTAATGCTTCCATTTTTCAAATGAAGAAACTGATATCCACGTGAAACATTCATTAATCAGTTACAGAACTGGGAGCCAAAGCCACTGGCTTTGGTTTCTTGTTGTTAACTCCATCCTCATTCCATTTATTTTGTGACCTCAACCCTCTTTCAGCATCCCTTAGTGTTGGACTCCGCCACCTGCACATGCAAGCCTGTAAGCCTCCACCTCCAAATGCTGTGTGACAAGCTGGGCATGTGTGGTTCCCATTTGCTAGATGATAAAACTGAGGCTTTAGAGAGGCTCAGTATCTTGGTCACAGCCATGGATGCAGTGGCAAAGCTGGGACCAGAACCCTGAGGTTCCCTGTCTCCACATTAACATATTGCTATCACTGCATTCCTCTTCCTTTGCATAGTAGCCATAGATAAAACTTGTTGATAAAGACTGGGCATGGGAAGGAACAATCTATTGCCCATGGCATTACTTGCAAACACACAAAAGCCTCATTATATTATTATATAGTTCATTTCATGGGATACACACTTAAAAAATGTACTACCTAGAATAATGGTATATTAAAGGAAGAAGACATCTGAAGAACTATGTGGTTCAGCCTCTTCATTTTAGTCAAAGAAACTGAGGTGCTCAAAAGGAGAGAAAGCTTAGTTAGTGGCACAGCCAGTATATAAATAGGTCACCTGCTCAGAAGACAGCTTAGACTTCTTCGCTTACCAACTGTGCAAACTTGGACAACTCACTTCATCTCTCTAACAAGTCTCCTTTCCTAAAAAGTGAGGCAATTCCTTTCTGCTGTAGAGTAGAGTGAATAAGCTGTATGTATATGTGTATCCCCTCCCTCAAGGACCTCCCGCCCATTCATGTAGGTCATCACAGGGCACTGAGCTGCGCTCCCTGAACTCTTATTACAGGAATAAGTTCAAGCCTTCTAGTTTGATAATTTTCCTTTCTTTTTTAACTCACAAAAAGTGTTACATTAAAAAAATAGATATCCTTTGGAGGAAAAAAAAGAGGCTATTCTTATCTAGCTTTGAGTGTTAAGATTAAGGGAAATGGGGACTTCCCTGGCAGCCCCTGGTGAAGACTTCACCTTCCAATGCAGGGAGTGAGAGGTCAACCCCTGGTCTGGGACCTAAGAGCACACATGCCTCCTGTCAAAAAAGAACAGAACATAAAAGAGAAGCAGAGTTGTAACAAATTTAACAGAAACTTTTAAAATGGGTCAAAAAAGATCAAGGGAAACAAAGCAAAAGCTAGTTAACATGGTCAATGATAACAGAAGTTACTAGAGTCATTCTTACTATTAGTACCTTCACGTGCATACACATTTAAGTTCCTAACTCAGAATAATATTAACCATTATCATCATCACTTCCTGATAAAACATCCCAGTGCCCATATTTATGGAGAAAAGGTTGTGCTTGTCTACTGTAGTTTCTTTTTCTTTGGCCTTTGAAAAAGCTGCTTTTTGCCTTTTTGGCCAAGAGTAAAACCACTGTGACCTTTACTTTTGTTTTGGCAGTGTGTTTGTTGCTGCCAAGATGCTAGCACAGGTTTTATTTCACACTTGGTGGAAACAAAACTCAAATGTCTTCATGGGCCAAAATAATAGTGAGTGGGGATGCCCAGGATTGCTGGAACTATATCCATGTGCCTGAAAACCTTCACATCCAACATTTGAAGGCACACGGATGGGAACACCACCTATGAAGGCTCATGTAGGGGCTGAGCCCAAGATGCTCAATAAGGCAGAACAAGCTACTTTTACTTTTCTCCCTAGATAAATGTCCTTTTCTTTTCTCCCTTGCTAGACTCTACTTTCAGTATCCAGACAACAGTTACTACTATACTATACCCTGTGCCCAATCTGTAGTGGGTGGTTATAATTCAGAAAATTCTATTAATATTTTTAGTGAATGAAGAGACTGCTTCATCTGGTCATCCACAGCTCACCCCTGATCTGGAACCTTCTGGGGCTCTCACTGTGGATTGTTTGGACTGCTTCAATGGAGAAACATGGGATGTAGGAGAATGTGTACCCATAGCCAAACATTCCATATTTGCAGGGAAAGAAAAGATTGGAAACTGGTTTCCATAATCTGGCAATTCTCAAATAATCTGTTTATTTAATTGAGAGGTTGAGAGGTAAATTGATATCCAGGTAGGCTGAGTGATCTATACAAGTTCCCCTAGGAAGTTACTCAAAGAACTGAGGATTAGAAGGCCAGTTTTAACTGGCTAGATGAGTTTATCTGGCTATCTCTTTACTGCAAGATATTCCAGTTTCTTGCCCTGACTACAGAAAGGAAGAATAATGAAGCAACTTGTCTGTCGCCTCTCTTCAACACTGTTGCTAATATCACCTAGGCTGCTGGGTGTAAGGTAGACTAAGTAACCAACTCCTTGTTGCCTTGAAATAGAGGTGCCTCTCCTTACTTCATCCTTACACATATACTTTGCTTCTCAAAGAAGAGATTTAATTCAGAAAAGTCCCTCTTTTCTGAAATAAACCCCGCTGAGCTTTGCAAGCTGCTTCCTGAAGAGATGCTGTTTATCTCTTAAATCCTTTAAGGACAAAACTGCAAGCCAGTCTGCCCATTGGACTGATTCCACATTGGTCTACCAGAGTTTGTGGACATTTTTCCAACTTCACAGAACAATTATTTCAGTGGTTATTTTTTGGACACTTGTCCTAAAAGCAAACTCATTTAAATAGGTTCAGTAGTTAGAACTACTGCTTTAGAGCACCAAAGAGTATCTCTGGGTCACTTTGAATATGACAGACTTCACTTATGATAAGGACAACTTAAGCACTTAACTGTGTGTTTGGCACTTGGCCCAGCCTCTTACTTTTATTATCCCATTTAATCCGCACAACAAACCCATATGTTCAGTATTATTATTATCTCTAGTTTGCAGAGAGCGACACTGTATTTCAAGGAGAGCTAGTGAGTTGCCCAAGGTAAAAATGCCCAAACCTGAAATGGATTAGACCCAGAGCACATTTCCTTTCACAAAAGCACCGTGTTGTCTGCAGTCTCCAGATTAATCCTATGATTCAGAAGTTCTCCTTTACTGAGCTTTTTCTAAGAAAGATCTGAAGTCGCATGATACTTAAAACTGAGCAGCACTTAGCAAGCATTTGTTGAATGAGTGAATGGATTCTCTTGCATTCTTTCTTCATCTAGATCTGTGGTTGTCAATGGGGGCATCTAGCAGATGTTTTCTGACTGTCAGGATGGGTATCTATGTGAGGTGCTACTCACATCTACTGGGTAGAGACCAGTAAGCCTACAGGGCACGGGAGAGCCTACTGTGAAACAGAGCTAGTGGGAAGCTACTGCGTAGAACAGGGAGCCTAGGTCAGTATTCTGTGATGCTGTAGAGGGGTGAGATGGGGGGTGGGTGGGAAAGAGGTTCAAGAGGGAGAGGATATATGTATACATACGGTGGATTCATGTTGTTGTACAGAAAGAACACAACACTGTAAAGCACTTACACTCCAATTGAAAAAGAATTATAAAAGAATCCCTTATGGTTTCTAGATCCATGAAATGGCCTTGCCTTCATCTGGACTTCAGTCTTTCATTTATGTCTTAAGTTGTTTGTATATGCTCTGTCGCTCAGTTGTGTCTAACTCTTTGTGACCCCGTGGACTGTAGCCCACCAGGCTCCCATGTCCATGGAATTTTCCAGGCAATAATACTGGCATGGGTTGATACTTTCTACTCCAGGGGATCTTCCTGATCCAGGGATGAACACACATCTCCTGCCTCTCCTGCAGTGGCAGGTGGATTCTTTACCACGACACCACCTGAATTCACATACCTAGTTTATATGGTCTGCAAGTTCTAATCTCTAAAGACTGGGGACTAGTATCAGGCTCTCCTGCTCAGAATTTCTTGTTTTATAGTTGCCCCTGGTTTGGTATGATAGTCTGGACGGTTTTTTTTTATTTTGAGCCACTGCAAGTTTGCCAAGCAGAAAGCACAAGATGGGCTATTACTATAAGGAGACAGTGCAGACAAAAATGGGTTTCTCTAAATTTGGAGTGACTAAGTAGGAATGCTGGTTGTGTACCTTATTAGCATGAAGGCAAGTTACTCCATATCTCTGAGGCTTACTTTACTCTTTTCTTACCTGCAATATAGAGATAATAATAGTACCTGCTTCACTGGGTTTCTGGAAGCATTATGTGAATTAATATGCATAATGCATATTACCTGACTGTATATGAAAGAGTACTTAATTGTTTTCCAAACATGTTTAATACATCCATTTCAAACTAAACCACCTTGAAAGGGAAGACAGTTACTAATGTAGGTGAAATGGTTATATTAGGAAAAAAGGGACTAGAAGAGGCTTTGTCAATATGGGGAAGAGTATATTTCACCCAAAAATATTTTTAAAAATTACAGCCTTTGCTCTCTCCCAAAATAAACACAAATATTTACCTATGTGTATGCATGCATACACACACACACATATACACACACCTTCCAGATTAGACCTGTCTCACAGTTTGTAAACTCTACCCCTGAGTTTTAATAACTTAGTCTGTAAGGTTCTCTTTCCATTTAAGCTACATGTAGCCCTTTGTCCACGGTAAAGACAGTCAAACTCTAAGTGCATCAGATGTAGAATAGTATGCCCCAGAGCATATTATAAACAAATATACACAAAGCTAAATATAACAGAAGTCAAACGTATGATGTAATCCTCTGAGCAGCTGAGTATACAGGGAATTCTCTCCCTCTCAGTTCTTCTAATACCAATAATTTGGAGCTTCTGGTTAGCATCTTTTAGCATGGCTTATATTTAAAGTTTCAAACAGTTTAGTTGGGGATAAGGAGAATGCATGCTTTATGCCACCAAGTTTATTGAAGAAGGGAGGAAATAAATGTTTTCTAAATTTATCATTAATATTCTGTCTACTGTTTTGATCCACACATCTTGAAATATACTCTCTCTCTCTCTATATATATATATATATATTAGATTCACTAGGCTTTGAAATCTTTGACTTCAATAAAGACAAATGTTTGCACTGATGACTCAAATCTATTACTTAAGCAGCATATAATGAATATTCAACAGATACCTAGCATAATGCTAGTCAGTTTTCAAGGAATAAAATATTGAGCATTTTGGCATTATGTCAGCTCTTGGGAAGAGCATGCTATTGCAGAAAGAGATGAGGCTTCAGAAAGAGATAGATCTGGTTCATTTATGGTTCCCTAATTTGCCAATTCTATGACCTTTGGTGAGTTACTTAACTTTCTGAGACTTTGTTTCCTTGTATGTAAAATGAGTATGTCATGATTTTTACTTTCTAGGATTGCTATTAAGTCAATTAAATAGCATATGCAAGGTTAGCATAGTCCCTGACATACTTTAGGAGCTCCATACATGTTAGGCCTCATTTCCTTTTCCTTCTTATGATGCCTTCCTCCACTGCCCCTGACCCACAATAAGGATTTAACTTATGACCTCGGCAAGACAACATATTTTTAAATGCGTTCCAACAGAAAGCCAAGAATCATCATTTATTTCTCTTTCTCTTCTTCTTCCTGCTCTCCAGAGTTGTCTTGGCAGCTCAGTCAACTGTACCCCAAAAACACTTTCCAAACCCCTCAACTTTCCATCTTCTTTGCCACCATTCCATTTGGAACTACTGCCATCTGTCACGCAAACCCCTGAGCAGGTGCCTCTGTAGTTTCTCAGCTCCCACCTCTGCTCCCTCCTATGGTCCATTTTTCCTTTATGCAGCAGTTATCACAAACCAAAATACATCCTTTGTCAGCTTAAAATTTTCTCTGATTCCCTAGCTCATCTGGGATAAAACCTCAGCTCATCAAGTTTACCTGTACAGACTTGCTGGCACATGTTGTACTCAACACACTGTACTTGAGTACAAGTTGTCCTCAGCTTGTACAACTTTCTCCTTTCCTTACGCCTCTAAATGTGTTAGTCTTTCTGCTCCATTAGCGTATCAAGCTGTTTGCCTTAGAACTTTTGCATTCCCATCCCTTTTATTTGAAACATTTTTCTCCCTGTTCATGCCATGGCTAGCTTCTATTCAGTTCAGTTCAGCCGCTCAGTCGCGTCCGACTCTTTGCGACCTCATGAATCGCAGCACGCCAGGCCTCCCTGTCCATCACCAGCTTCCAGAGTTCACTCAGATTCACGTCCATCGAGTCAGTGATGGCATCCAGCCATCTCTTCCTCTGTCATCCCCTTCTCCTCCTGCCCCCAATCCCTCCCAGTATCAAAGTCTTTTCCAATGAGTCAACTCTTCGCATGAGGTGGCCAAAGTACTGGAGTTTCAGCTTTAGCATCATTCCTNGTTGTTGTTTATCCTCTACTCACCCCCTATAGATTACTGACTCCATAGAAACTGGAAAATATTTTTCTTTTGAAAAATTGTATCCCTAGCTCACAGTATCCAGCCTATCACTGGGGTGGGGGAACATGCTCAATATATATTTGCAGAAAAAGTAAATAATTGACTGCCATAAAAATTATGCATGACCACCATGTTGACAGCAAAGCAACTGGGTAGATACTACACTTCTGCATGACTGCTTATAACATGGAGAACATGGCCATCAAGATTTGACCTGCCCTTTGGTGAGACAAAGCAGCAAACTGTGATGCAGAGTAAGGATCAATGGACGGATACTTGTTAAATTAATCATGAGCTTAAGGTACAGGAGAATTTAATGTTCACGTAAATATTCAGGGAGGAATAGAAGTACACTTTCCATTTAAATGATGTGACCTAGCTAGGGTTACACATACAAAAGGGAAGACATCCTCTTGGAAGACATCCAAATTCTGCCACAAATATAAATATGCAGAAAAGCGAAACAAAACAAAAAGCATCTGGTACACCAATTACCTCCCCCAGAGAGAAAGTTGTAATTCTTACTCTCCAATAAATAACTTGGTATTAAATACAGAAAGAAACCATAAGTAAAATAATGAATAATAATAACTTCTACCATTTGAGTACGTAGCCTGCCCTAGGGACTATGGTAAGTGCTGTACATTCATTATTTCTAAGCCAAACTAAATTTGGGATAATTAGACAACATGACATCCTGGTCAAGCATATGGACTTTGGAGTCAGGGAGTCTAGGGTTCAAGTCCTAACTGCCTGAAAAGCTTCGGACAAATTAAAACCTTCTCAGAACCCATTTGTTCTCCTCCCTAAAGCACTGGCAGTCATTCATAGTTTGAAGAGGTGCTGTATATGTAAAACAGCAAACCTATTATTCACTTAATGTTGTGTATGGTGCTTAGTAGGCTCCTGACTCCAAGAGCTCATACTCACATTTTACAATTAAGGAACGTATCACCTTGTGAGTTTCAGCAATTTGTTCGAGATCTGTGCGGTCCCAAAGACTGTGGTTTTTACAATATATCTGTTGCCCTAGAGATAAATCCATCTTTGAACTGTGTCAGAGTTGAAACTCATATACAGAGAGAGAACCAAGAGTGCTAAGACCAGCAGGCACACTTTCCTTTCCCTACAGCTCTCAGAAGCATCGGTCAAAAAGGGTGGACTCAGATATGCACAGAGCAAGTGGTGTATTCTTTGACATGATTTTATGACTGCAAGGAACCCTCTGATGGGGTCTTCCTAAAGGCTCTGCCAAAAGGCCCAGAAAATGCTGTTTTGAATTCTGAATTCTCTGTAACCCTTTCCCATAATGCACACATCCACTGAGTTTAATATATGAAACTTAGCTATTATCTATAGTTTTATTGCAATAAATTACAATTATGAATTACTTGGGAAAGAATTAAGAATAAAAGAGAAATTTGAAAAGATGAAGGGAGAGCACAAACCTTGCAAGACTGGGCCAGGTCCAGACACCCCAGTAGACGACAGACATCTCTCCCCAAACTCCTTCCCTCTCTCCCTCTCTCCTTAACTCTTTCATCCATTTAGTAATAATTTGTTGAGCACCTACTCTGTGCCATAGAGTTTAGTCAAATGTTTACTACAACAGGATACAAACAGAAGTAACACAGAGTGTTTTTAAAAGTATTACCTAACAAGCAGTATTTCCAAGAAGAAAGGAAGGGGGTTTAATTCAAGGTCACAAACACTTGCTAAGTACCTGCTCTGCACAAAATACTGGGAGCAGAATACCCACAGAGCCCCAAGAAGAGAGATGAGTAACTGAAATGGAAGCCAACTCACAGGCAGCATCTCCAACTGATCATGAGAGGGAAGTCTCTAGGAATAGGACCTAAAAGTCGTTCTGGCCACTCATCCTCAAATACTCCAAAGTAACCGAGTCAGTGAAGTACAGTATCAAAAGAAAAAAATGAACACAAAAGCCGAACATATTCAGTTCCAAATGATGACCACCTTCACTGGAAGCAACATTTTTTCACTGTAGTTTTTCTCATCTGTTCTTCAAATATTTGCCTTCTTCCTTTAAAAACTAAAGTGACTTGTTCCAAATGACATCACTATACTATGGAATGGAATCAGCTTCAGCCAAGTACTTAGCTTACCTTACTCCATGTTTGCTTTAGCTAATGTATTATTCTAAATATCGTGAGGGCTCTGAGAAAGCCAAGAAAGATTTATTAACCTAGACATCTTCTGAAAGCACACTGGAACAGGCCTACTGAAGCTCAGAAGTGAGGGAAATATATCCTCTCTCCTTTAGTTAGTTCTTACCGGAAGGAAAGTCAGTGTGCTTCTCTAGGCCCAGAGCAGTGAGATGGCAAGGAAAGTGGTAAAAGAAGAATCGCTCTTCCAGCCAAGTAGCATTCTTGTTTTTCTTTCCACTCACTTGAATATCCATTTTCTGGATTCCATCATGGAATTAAGAATTTTATATAGAGTATACAGCAGGACCAGTTAAGCCAGCACTCCTAACCATTTTACCGTTAATGTCAGCCAATCATAGGAAATCTTCAGAAAGATAGCAAAGACAGGTTTTCCATCAGACTTTGTACGCATGCTCAGTCATGCCTGCCTGAGCATGGGGAGTTGAGGGGATGTGTGAATATATATTTTTAGTGGGGGGCTGCTACTTTCTAATCTCAAGTCCATTGAGAAAAGGCAGCACTGAACCCACTCTGAGATCCTGACATGTGTTTCTCATCTCTGACGTCATCCCAGACTTCTAATCCAGAGTGCACTGCAGGGGAGGACTGCTGACTTAGGAAGGGCACGTATGCTCTCAGAGTTTTCCAGGGAAGGCTGTTTTTCACAAAACAGAGGTAGGCTAAATGGGAAAGAGAGCTGTCTCAGAGACATCACAAGTCCTACTGAAGGGGACTTCCTGGGAGGCAAGAAGTTTTCATGTGGAACTGAAGGAGGGATGAGGTACCGTGTCTGGGAATGGAATGCTTCACCTGCTTTTCCATAGGAGCTATAGGAGATGTAAACATCTGCAAAGACTCCAGGAAATGCTTCATGAGGGAGGAAGGCAGTTTAACCATCTACCAGTCCCAGAGGGCACAAAGGCACCCAGTCAAGTAACGAATATCCCACCCTCTACTATTACCACTACCCTGGTAAGGTCTTAACCTCTAGCCAGCAGCTAGTAACTCAGGAGATGAGAGCAGAGACAGCCAGAATGAGTCCTACCCTTACTTCCAAAGGGAGTCACTAGCTAAAGGCTGTATTTAGGGAAAAGAAATAAATAGTTAACGTTGAAAGAGGTTTGAAGTGATAAATAGGTCACATGAGACATCTAAAATTTCTGAAGTGGCCTGTACTTTGTCCCTTAAATACCACCACACTCTTAGCTTTTAGGTGGGCTGAAAATTCACTAGGAATTACCCAAGTTTTTATGCAGGAGAGAGAATGGAAAACCATTCCCAAGTCAAATTTGAAAGGAATAGTGAAGACAAAAATAAAGTTACATCTTAATTATGAGTTCTATGTAATTACAAGTTAAATCTTTTTGTTTTACAAATTACTTATTTATTCAATGAGTATCTGCTGAGTGCCAGTTACTATGATGGACAATGAATACAACAGTGAATAAGTCCTAGAATAGGATTCCTGCAACAGAACTACAACCGAACTCTGTATTCCTGCACAAAAGTTCATGAAGCAATGGAATAGAAGGGTAGCTTTATTGACATATTCTGTTTTCAAAACAGACTGATACAGAGATAGAAAGCACATGCACTGGGGTAGTTCATAACCTGGATTGGAATTCCTATTGCTCCACAGATGAGCTGGAAAAAATTACCTAACTATTTTACACTTCAGTTCTCCTTGCCTACAAAATGAACATAATATTGGGTCAGTCACAAAGCTTGTTTGGGTTTTTCCATAAGATGTTATAGGAAAAACCTGAATGGAATTTTTGGGCAACCTAATATAATCAACCTTTTAAGACTGTTAAGAGGATTTAACGAAAATGTACATCAAGCACCTAGTATACTCTTCGACCTATAACATCTCAAAAAATACTAGGGGACATTACTGACAAGATAGTGGTATAAGAAGTAATCCTTCAGACAAAATACATGGATATTGCCATTAAATATACCATCATAAAAGTTAAAATGAAAGAGTCACCAGAAAGTATTAATCCTTCCTAAATAATTTATGTCTTCCTACTCATCTTTCTTATACTTGGTAAAACTTCCCATTCCACTGTCTGTAATACTTTTGTTTCTTGAGCTTTAATTATATAAATAATCAGTACCATATAATCAAGGATTCAATCATCTCATTTCCTATGCTTTAATTGTCTTTTTGCACAAAGTCTTATCTCCCAAATTATACTGTAAGAGCTCACTGAAGACAGACCAGGCAATAATATTCAGCTTAGTTGCTAGAATGTTTTAGATCTTCAACAAATATACAACAGAATTAAACAGAAAGGACTTAAGCTTTAAGTTGTGTCAATGTGTAAAATTGCAGGCTATTCTGAGCTGCCACTGTAAGCACAAACACAAACACGGCAGGCTTCATAATCACTTTGTAAACTGGAAAAACACTCTCAGGGTCAAAGCAGAAATCTTTCTTTGCATCAAAGGTTCAAGTCACCTTTGATGAGAAATTTCTGGCCTCGAGGTAGGTTTCACACACCATGACAATGACAGGTAGGTATAGAACAAACTTTCTCAAACAATTCTTCAAGTTGAGTTTCAACATGGAATCTCATTGAGTCTGCCGATGGCATTTTGAAAGAATTTCATTAAATGTTGCTAACATGTCATAAGCTCTCTTAAATGGAAGGGTAATGGCTCATAACATTTGTAAGCTTTTTAATTTCATGGAATATGAGCAGCATAATCAGGACCTAATAAAGTCAATCAACTGTGCCAAGTGGGGCTACCTACCTTTGCTTTTGTTTCTATTTTCCTCTGGGCACACCCTGTGGATCAAGAGGCAAGAGCCCCAGCATCATTCTTTAAGGCTAACACTGGTATGTGATGTCCTGAACCTTCTCTGCTGAAACCATCACAGCAGATTTGCATGCTTGAGATGAACAGACACCTCTTGGGAAATGGCTTTTGCTTCTGGGAAACAGAGATTTCCCTTTCCATTTGCCTCAGCTCAGAAGGTGCAGTTCTGGTAGGATTCAAAATCAGTCATCTGACCAATGTAACTGGAATTAATAAATGGAGAGGAATATAAAAACCTTATTTATATTTTCAGTGACACAGTGGAACCCAAACTGCTAATCCTTTAAGACCAGTCTCCAGGTTTATTCTACCGCAAAGCCTTTAATTACAATAGTGACCATTTATAGAGGCTAAACACCAGACACTGATCTAGGCACCCTGTACATGTTTTTTCATTTAATTCTCAAAACAACCCTATGACGCTATCTGGCTACCTCAGATTATATATAGAGAAACTAAAGTTTGAGATATCAAGTAACATGGTCCAAGTCACAAATCTAGTGAGTAGTAAAGCCAAGCTTTAAACTCAGTTTTGGCCTGACTCTGAAGTGTGGATACTTTTCTTTCTTTGGCCACACCATGCAGCATGTGAAACATGGGACCTTATTTCCCTGGTCAGGGATTGAACCCATGCTCCCTGCATTGGGAGTATAGTCTTAATCACTGGACCACTGGGGAAGTTCCTGGGTACCTGTGTTACCTACACAATCACCCTGATGCAAGCCTCTCCATGGGAATGCACATATCCAGGGAGGGGATCTTCATACGCTGACAAGAGGGAACCAGGTAGGGTGATGATCCAGGATAGCTGAAGGCTAGAGAGAAAAACAGGGAAAACTCACCCCACAGTTGAGGAAGAAAGCCCTCATCAAAGGTGGAAAAGCAGAACTGGGGGTAACAAACCAGCTTAGGGCAAGCTCGTTAGCAGAAAGCTGATTTAGAAGTGAGGACGGCTGGGAACAGGTTGGAAAATGGAGGAGGGGGTGGGCGAGGGCAAGCAGTGTTACACTATGACTGAGAGTTAGGGTTCTACTGCTGTGTGCTGACGGCTGCACAGGTAGGGCAGCCAGCATCTGCTGACTCAGTGGAGTTGGGTAGGACCAGATAAGCTCATCATATAAATCTTTACTAAAAAAAAAAAAACAAACAGAAAGATGGGCATATAGATGGTGTCCAAATATAATGTTTTCATTTAATTATCAATTATACACATGATCAGGAAAACATTCAGTTATTCCCTGGGCTGCCATTAATTACTACTGGACCAAGAAAATACACAAATTAACAGTGTTACACTGGATGATATTTACACCCAATGATACCTGAAGGTGATAGAAGAAAGTGTTCATCTTAGAAGAAAATTTTATCTAAGAACACTTACTGCATTTGAGTGTTACTGTATTTTTAACTATATTGCAAATATGTCAGGTTCGGTTGTTAAGAAATGAAAACACAGTTCAAGGAATAAGAATGGTAGTGGGATCTTGTACATAATATATTTAAGGAACTTGTAAAAGAAGCTGAATAGAATGAAGAAGAGAGAATTCTTTCTTCAAAGAGGTTCCCAGAGGTAATTAAGCCTAGAGGCCCTAAGGCATACATTATACATAATGAGTTAACTTCTCTTTTATGAATCTAGGATGGTACTGGATATTTAGCGAATTGGCAGAATTAAGAAAATAGTCACTCATATTTTCCATGTTCTGTAGTTTCAGATAAGGAACTGGAGTTAACAAAGGCCAGGGCTTCAGAAACTTGGTATTCTGTAAGTTTTTATTGCTTCCTATTACCTCCACTTTGGTGGGCTTAGAGTGAGAAACCAGCAACTTGTAGTCTGAGGTTCTGGACAAAGTTGTATCTGTGGAATTTAAGATCTCTAGAACATCATGATAATGTTTAGAGTCAGACTTCATTAACACATGGATCTTTGATTATTTCTAAATAGATACTATAATTATAACAGAAGGCAAGGCCAAGGAACAATAAGGGTATAGCAGGAGATGGCACAGTTTAGGGTATGTGTGGTTGGAATGGGGAAAAATGGGCCTCTACAGGTAGCTGTGACTGCATGAAGCCCATGCAAGAACAGAAGCCATCTGCAGGGGAGTGGGGGCTGGTCAGAGAAGCAGCTATTGCCAAAAGAAAAGAAAACAAAATGAAGATACTCTCTTCATGAAACTAGTAAGGGTCCTACATGTTTCTTTGGGTTACAGGGAAAGCAAGTTAGACAAACAGCATGGGCCAATACTTATGTGTTGCCCTGAGATAATACAGTATTTCAGTTAAGAATGTGTGTTAGAGTCAACATGGTTTGGAATAGTAAATGCATGTTTTTCCTTTAAGCCCTCTATTTGATTGCTCATCTCTAAAAGGAAGATCAAAATGATAGGTCCTTTTTAGTGATACTCTAAGGAATGAATGAGATAATTTTACATGAGAACTGTGGCTATTAGCTTTTTACAACATGAGGGTTTAATCTCATATTACTTGGATTCAAATTCAACAAATATTTCTGAGCAATTACTATGGGTGAGACTCTCTGGGAGGTGATTTTGAACCGATCAGTTCACTTACTCTCTATGACAACAGTTCCATTAAGATGATTTAAAGTGAAAGTGAAAGTGAAGTCACTCAGTGAAGTGTCTGACTCTTTGTGATCCCATGGACTGTAGCCTACTAGGCTCCTCTGTCCATGGGATTTTCCAGGCAATAGTACTGGAGTGGATTGCCATTTCCTTCTCCAGGGGATCTTTCCAACCCAGGGTTGAACCTGGGTCTCTCGCATTGTAGACAGACGCTTTACTGTCTGAGTTACAGATGTTTAGTATTAGAACAGCCAAATCTGATAGGTACTTAGCAACATTAACGTTTCCTTATCATTCTCTACCTCCTGGTTAGGATGAGTAGCCATTTGCTAGTCATCCCTGTAACAGAATGGTCCAGGCATCCATGGAGTGTCTTGTCTTCCTCTCCTCAGCCTAGCCTCACTGGGTCTCCTGATCATTATATTTACTTTATAATGTTGTGCTCATAAGCCCATGCACACTGTACTTTATATAAAGACTTTGCAAGGGTAATTTTAAAAACAAATGTGCTTTTGGCCATAAGGGCTACATTTAAAAGTCAAATTCATGTAACTTTATGATAAATGAATATTGCTGACTCCTGCAGGATCATAAGCCCTATGTCAAGCTATGGCAGAAGGAACCCTCATATAAATAGTCCCTGCTTCTTCCACCCACTTAGAGTGGGCAACTGTCCCATACAATCCAAAACTGAGTTGGTATTGGCCATTTTTTTATACTAACTTTGCTGTAATGTAGCCACATTGTATTTTCTTTTCACTAAACTTCTTCCTGTACTTCCTAACCAGATTGCTGCTAAGATATAGTCAAAGAAACACTGTGATTTAGCAAATTCTCTGTGGCAGCCACAGAAAGCATGGGGGTAGATTCCACATCTCAGAAAATGTACACAGTAAGATCAGTCCAAAAAAAAAAAAAAAAACCCAAGACTCCTATAGAATAAATGAAGACACGTGGTTTGTTAACAACTAAAGTCAGAAACAAACATCCAATGATATGACTATTTATGCATTGATAACTTAAAAATGAAGCTAGCTCCATTTCTCATTTATCAGTGAGCTACTCCCTGAGGATAATTTGTCTTCCCATAAAAGTCTTCTCATATTTTTAATGTAACTACCTGAGCCTTAACTGAGTCCTAAAACCAAGCTACACAGCTTGAGAGTAGACGACTGCAATTATCCTACCATCTGTACTTGTCTATGACTGTAGAGAGAGAACTTTTTATCTCTATGACTCTGATGTTACAAAATGGGAGCTGTGGCTTCCTAGTTGGCGAAATCTACCATACTGCATCAAGCAAAGAAAAAAAAACAGGGTAGAGTGTTTGCTTTATCCTTCCAGCATGGTCATTTCATCACCATTTACCTCTCTCTCCTCATCTCCCCCTAGAATGCAACAAGTACATCTGCAAAATATTTATCAGTCTTAAAAGCTTCATCTACTTTGTGAACCATTTGGTGTTTGCCTGGAGGCAGAATCATTGCTGATAAAAACAGAAACATTCATGTATATGGAAAGTCCCACACTCATAATTTAGGCAACTGCCACTTAAAACATCACTGGTAATAATTTACAGAGCAATGCATCAAAAAACTACACTCAGCTACTGATGGAGATCACAAAATCAAAGAGTGAGTATTTGCTTATAATTTCACATGGCAAGGAAGTGTGTTTTCAGCCTCTGAAATTATATCTCCTGAAAAATTATCAGTGTTTTTTGATAATGAGCAAGTTTTCTTAAAATTAAGACTAATAGTGCAACACCCACAGCAATTACAAAGTGTTGGGTGCAACAACAGATGAGTATGTTTTGATTGAAGCATTAAGAAAACAACTTACGCGACTCTTTTGCTAAGCCTTTTGCCTAGTGAAGAACAAAATGTTTATAAATATATTAAAATGCCCTTCTTCCTTTTTTAAAATAAATTTTATTGGAATGCCCTTCTTGCCTGGATAATCCCATGGACAGAGGAACCTGGCAGGCTACAGTCCATGGGGTTGCAAAGAATCGGATATGACTGAGCAACTAATACTCTATTTTCAATTCTTCCTGAATGGTAACTTCTCGCTCCATTGTTCTCCCCCAATATTCAACAAATATTATTGGCTGTGAGATGCCGCCTAACTAAAATAGTACTTATTCCTACCATTAAGGGAACAAAAACCAAACCACAGTAGATTCTGGCATGCATTCTTCTGTCTTCAGTATTGTTTATGAAATAGGCAGGAAGCAGTCTCACATCACATAGTCACTACACGTGACTGGGATGTCCCAGAAACCGAAAGAGTGAAAGGATGCTGATGTGCCACAGTGATGATGTAGAGAAGCTCAAAGTTTGAAGGGCTGGAAAGTGTGAAATTTCAGTATCTTCACCTTTCCTGTAACACACAGCTCCATACCTGTGAGCTTCCATTAGCCAGGGTTGGCATGAATCAAGGCTTACAGCAGTGCAAAAGAGTCAAGTAGGGAAAGATGGGCTTTTGGTACCCTTAGGACCACTTTTACGTCTTTCATCTTGTCTGTCCTGCTCCCCAGGGTTTCCTACAACACAGCTGCTCACACCCTCTTCTACATAATATGATACTTAGCATGCAGCTGATAAAGAAAAGTAATCCTTCTAAAGCTCCTATAAAAGGAGAAATTTGTCTTTATCTCCCCACCTGAGAAGTGTTAGAGAATCTCTGAGTCAGAAGGATCCTAATAAAGTAATTTATTAAAAAAAACAAACAACAACAATTTGCTTTCTTTTCATAAGGCAGGCACTAGTTGGAAGCCAGGGAAACAGTGGTAAACAAAGCAAATAATAAGATTAATAAATTTTAATAATCATAAATCATATTGAAATTTTTATAGTGCCTTATGCTCAAAACAATATTCTACAAACAGTGACATTCATGTAACAAATTTTACAAAATTATATAAATAAATTAACTCTTATGATCCCATAATATACTTATGAGGTAGTGCTGTTATTAGGCCCATTTTACAGATTAAGAAAGTAAAGCCCAGAAAAGGTCAGGCATTACACAGCTAGTAAATGGTGGAACTAAGTTTAAATTATGGGAAACTGTGTTTTGGAAACTTCTCTTATACATCACTTAACAATTGCTTTTCTAAGCCCCTATAATCATGGAGATGATGCAGTATGAAGAAGCAAATAGTCATTCAGTCATTTAGCCATATAATATGCACCTATAATATAGAAATGGAAATTAATATACCTAAGTATATTAATACCTAAGTAATATATGATATGATGGCGGAGAATAACGTTGCTAGTTAAGGGATATATTTTAGATAGGCCGTCAGGGAAGCTGTCCACCAGGAGGTGCCATTTGAGCAGAGGCCCGGATGGAACAGTCTAGGTTTTCATCCAGCCTGTGTTCTCAGACAGTGATACATGGACCTCCCTCCCAGGGCCTGGGCATCCTGCAGCGGATGACAGGGACACTGGGTGGTCAAAGCCATAGGTTGCAGTGCCCCAGTCCTTATCCAACCACAGGAGTTCAGCTTCCATCTGGTTCAGATTTAGGGTTTCAAGTAAAACCTGACTCCAAAAAGATTCCATGGCTTTAAAATCAACATTGCAGAAAACCACTGAGCATATCCAACCTCTTTTATGACAGACACACTGAGAGGGAAGAGGAATGACTTGCTCCAGAGCTTGGTGCTAACCCCAGCAGGACAAGAAGAGCACCCAGATTCCCCAACTTTGACTATAACGTTCTTTCTGGAAACACGTAGCTGCCAGCTGCAACTCTCCTCCCATCCAGGACACAGTATTTATATCTAGAGGGTAGAGACAAAAGGTTTTATCCAAGTGACTGTCTCTCTCTATTTGGAAACTTCATAATCAAACTCCAGGCTTATCAAGAGGAATGCACAGATTCCTGCCTGTCCCCTGTATGTATTAAAGTATCTCCACCTCTGCCTCCTGTCCTAATTTATACTTTTCTAGTCTTAACCAGTTGCATCTTTTCTTACTCTGTCCCTGTACATATTTCTTACAAGTTACCTTAAATATTTTGTGGAAATGTGTATTTCCATGAGGGGAAGGGTATTTTCAGTAGGGGACTGGAATGAATACAAATTTCCAAGTCTTCGAACAGATGAGATTCTAATGGTGAACTTTGGGCACCACAGCAGACAAGAAAGAATTCTGGGGCAGCCTAGTGGTCCTTAAAGAATACAATTAGACATTCTCAACCTCATTTGAAGTTTGGACCTAGCTCTTCTATGAAAACTCTAGTTACAGCTGAGATCTGACCAAAGTCCTCCGTAACTTCTATTTCCAGCATGATCTTCATTCAAGAAAAGTACACACAGTCAATTTCTCCCAAATTAAAGAAAGAACAAAAACCCCATCAGCCCATTTTAATTCTCAGGCAACCAAAGCCTCTGAATAACTATCTGTTTCCCAGGATAAGCAAACAAACAGACCAAAGGATTAAGCATCGATCTATTCAAAGTTTGTGTGTCTGGTTAAAAAAGAAAAAAAAGCAAGCAGCTGTTTCACTCCATTGTTCACAATAAACGATGACACATAAAAAGATAGATACATTTCAGGAATGGCAATCTGCTTCTTGGTGCAGATGGTTTTATAGATGACCCTTCCAATTTTTAATAATCTCTATAGTTTACATATGAGCTAAGAAGTGCAAAGATGTCTAATGCGCCCCTCTGACTTAATACAAATCACTTTTATTTACTTGGGCAATACTTCATGGTCCAGTTAACTTCTTAATTAAAGACAGCAAGATGCTCATGTTCCATGCAAGTGGCATGGAAAATACTGTTTTGTGTGCAGTATGTTCAGCTGGGAGTTGAAGCTGTTTTGAGTACTGAGGAAAAGACACCACGGCTTTTGTCTGGTTTGTAAACTAACCAGAGACATGGCTCCTCTTATTATAACTAACTTGTCAATGGAGCTTCTTTAGGCAAAGCTTGTGCTTGTCTGTCATCCCATGTAACTTTGTTCTGCCTCATGGAAAGCATGCCAAATCCAAATTTTCCGCTTTCTTCCCCTTGTCTGCTTCTTTCCCAGTCATGCACAGTCATGGTTAAAGGAAGAAAGACAAAGAGGTGTGTTCTAGGAAACCCAGGATGGAGAACGACCCTGGTGTGCCAGGACCTCAGCTTCCAGAGGCTCTGAGTCTGCTATCTCCTGTCACTGAGCTTATATACTATGTCAAAACCCATAGGAGCCAGACAACTAGAAGAAAACTGGGGCAAAAGAGACACACAGGAAGTAAGAAGCACTGAGTCATGAGTGACTACAAATACGAAGAAGTCAGCTTATTCTCAGTGCCATAAACCAGGGGCTGTGCATCCTCAAGGGATTTCAGGGGCTCATTATATAAACCAGCTAAGCAACTCAGGTATGAAACAAGTGGTGACCGATGATGGTTGTGGCACAATGGAGAATAAATACACTTCTAAAGGAGGCACTGTCTACAGAGCTCCAGTCCTTATGAATATTAAAGTACTCTGCCAGATTTTCTGCGTGGTTTTGTGAGAATTAAAAATATATATATATATTTTAAAAATGTCACATCTTCAGATATTTAAATATTACAAACAAATTCACATTCAAAGGAAAGCACTGTGTGAAGCAAATAAACTGGGCTGGATTCAGTTTGTAAATTCTGTCATAAGCCTTCATATCAGTAGCTGACTTCATAGTTTATAAGGCAGCTCACTTAAATTACTTAGTTTCGCTCTCACCAATAACTTGATAAAGTAAAGAATATCATTTCAGTGGTTACATCAGCCTTCATTAAGGTTGGTCTTGCTGCATTATCCACTGTTGTTTCCAGTTTCCTTTTCTTAATGCTTTTGAATTCTCTTGGGAACTTAATGTGTACTGCAGTTAAGTTATTCCCCATGAGAGGGAAATGGCCATGTATAACTCAGCCTATTGCACTAAAGACAGTGTCATGAGAAAATTAATTATTACATATGCTGTGTGTTGATGTGGAAGAAAATACCACAATCCTGGATTTCAGGTTTCACTTTTGCTAGGCATAACGAGTAAGTTCAGACTCCTTTTGTGAGCCTTAGGGCTCCATACATTAAATGAAGTTACTGGTTTAATTGAATTCTTAGAGACTTCTACTTTCAGCCTAGATATGCCTTGTTAATGCAGGCTGATAGAGTAAGTCTCAATGCATATTATACTAAAATCAAAATGGGATTTTAAAAACCCAGCTTTCCATAAAACAAAAATGATTTGACCATTTGGTTCAGAGGAAGTTTAAACATCAGATGAGATCGTCACTACATGATGATGATGCAGATAGACACAATCATTGTCCTTGTCATCAAATCATTTTCACTTAAATGTGAAAATCCATGGTGAGGTTGAGCAGCTCAGAGTTTCAATGAGTGCCTAGCAGCTTTGCAGCTTTCATAAACACTGACAAAATGGGATACCCTCAAAATCCATTTTATATGTGGAATTCAGGCCTCTCAGGAAACAACATTCAGACTAGTGTTTATAAAACACTGAAATATGTGTGTGTTAATCTCTATATTATTATGGTTTGCTTTTTTGGTATCATAAAATGAGTGGAGATGTCATTCCTGGATTAAAGAATATAAACATTTTAAGGTACTTAGCATATACCAAAATCTTTTTTTTTTTTCCTTCATAAATACTGCCAGTAATCTATGAGTGCAGGAGCCAGCAAAACATTTTAAGCAGAAGCACAGAAAAAAAAGTGAGTTGAACATTGATAGGGTATAGCTCAGTAAAAGAAAAATTGAAGACTAAAAGCTATTGAATATGAAGAGTTTCCTTAGAGATTTTCACTGAATTTGTGATTAAGAAGACATGAAGAAGAGGATGAGAGACCATTTGGTTCAGAGGAAGTTTAAACATCAGATGAGATCTTCACTACATGATGATGACGCAGATAGAGACAATCATTGTCCTTGTTATCAAACCATCATTCACCATCATCAACATCATCATCATCAGGGGATGGAGGTGAGAGCAGGAATGCCCATTTCAGAAAACTCACTTCATGTCAAGTTCTGTATGAAGCACTTAACAATTTACAACCACCAATGTTGTAGGTATTAGTATCACTTCAGTTGCACAGGTAAGAAAACAAGAATTTGCCAAGTTAAGAAATTGCTCAAAGATCACTCACTGGTTAAACAGTAGCTCTGGTTGCCACCCAAGGCCAGTGATACAGCACGTGAGCTTGACAATGGTGTTATACTGACTCTTGTTACAGGTAACTTCTAAGAACCCCATTTACACATGATTTCTTTATTCTACACACAGTTTTTGGTAGGTAGAACATCTTAAAATAGGTAAGTTTTTAATAGATAAAAAGTATGAAAAATTTAGAAATATCCTTAAACTTTATACAATAATTTTCCACTTTATTCTGTTAAATCAATTTTTGTATCCCTCCTCCAACTTTTCTTTCTATCTCTCCTCTCCAAAATGTCCAAATTCAATACAGCAATGGGCTAGGACCCCTATACTCACCCCAAGTATAGTTTGAGGGGAGTATGGAGATAACTCACTGTGCAACTTTCCCATTGGTGTAGGTCTGAGTCAGAGTATTTGCTCAATAAATGCTGGCTTCCCTTCTCTTGTCACTGCACATTAAATTTTGTAAAAACACTATCTAGTTCCACAATCATGGGAAGCAAGGGAAGATGCCTCTCTGAAAAAGCAGGGATCTGCTACTTTTATCCAGAATGATACTCTGTGATGAAAAGTCTACTTAGAATTCATGCATTCAATCTATCTACTAGCAGCTTGTGCCAAAAACCCATAGTTGTATTCTGCAATTATAAAGATGCCTACCACACTGAAATGGGATTTAAATATAGTCTTAATGGCATTAAATCCCTTAAGTTTATAAATTTCTGTGCTAATGCATTCAAATAGAATTACTAAGGACTGGGTGGTCTTTGGATGTGATGGTAGAAGAGTTAATTTAGTGGGTCCTTTTCAGGCAATTTCCTGAGCCGCATGATACTTTACCACATAGAAGCTATGCATCCATGTACCTAAAGCTGGAGAAAGCCAGGTCTTTCACTGAATCCCCAGATGAGAGTTTTTATAGAGATGAACATTTTCTCATTAATTTATCTTCCTAAGTGATTGCTATAGCACTAATCAATTTGTAGTGACTTCTCCAAGGTTGCAACCTTCAATAATGAAATCAGATACTGTATTGAACATAGTGTGGATTGCTTAACCAATTTCAGCTCCTCTCAGATCAATGAAACACAAAACCAAAATGAAGTCAAGAGTTGCTTCATTAGTTTTCCTCACTTAGAAGAGCTGAGTAATCTTGTTCAACTGGACGCTGATCTCTTTTCAATGAGAAAAACAGAAGGAGACACCCCATGAAAGAGAAACAGCCATGATCTATGGCAAAGTGACAAGGCAGACTATTGTACAGAGCAGAATCTCCCAGAGGTGGCATGCATGCAATGGTCAGCTACATCAGAAAGCAACAACACAGTACACTGGAGATGCCAGAGCAGAGAATGGAAAGCTACTGCATGTGAGGTCCGTGTGAGCATTATGTGAGGCTGTGATTCAGGAAGCGTGGCAAAGATGAGGTTACCCGCTCATCAGTCAGTCTCTCTACCTTCTTTGCTCCCTGAATCCCAATTTAGTTCAGCTGAAAATAATTCCTGTGCTTGAGGTAAGGAGAGGCCTACAGACCCAATCCCTAGCTTGTAATATTACTCTTTTGCCTCAGTAAGAAGTTTGGGTTTTATTCTAGGTGTAATGGGAAGTCAACAGAGAATCCCTTGCAAGGGGGGTGAAATGGCTTGATATTTGAAAAGGCTGCTCTGGCTACAGTTTGGCTAATGAGGCTAAGAGTGAAAGGCAGCAGAGACAGAAGCGGTTACAGCAATGAGAGCGGATGAGGGCTTGAACTAGGTGGGTGCCTGCAACGGAGAAAAGTAGTGAATCAGGGCACATCTTTCATGTAGAGGCCAAGAGACTTTCTGATGGGTTTTATCATATATACACATGTATGCCCTCTTTTCTTCATTTAGAACACATTAATTTTGCCCTTAGAAACATATAAGCTAAAAGTTGTGTGTGTGTGTGTGTGTGTGTGTGTGTGTGTGTGTACGCATGCATCAGTTGCTCAGTCATGTCTGACTCTTTGTGACCCCATGGACTGTAGCCAGTCAGGCTCCTCTGTCCATGGAATTCTCTAGGCAAGAATACTGGAGAGGGTTACCATTTCCTTCTCCAGGGGATCTTCCCAACCCAGGAATCAAACCTGGGTCCCCCACATTGCAAGCAGATTCTGTACTGTCTGAGCTTTTAGAAAGGAAAATTAATTTCTAAAAAATAACGGGAAAATAGTGAATTTTAACCCTTTAATTTTCTTTAAACAAGGACTTGAAAGCATTGGATTTAACTCACTGCTTTTTCAATATTAAAGTAAGTTTTTCCAAGACCATCATTACTTTTTAAGCTTCTAATTAAGTGTATCTTTGACTTGGGATCAGATGACTATTGATTTTCAGATAGCTTAGCTGACATATTTGCTAAAAGTTCAATTCCTACATATGGGCCTAAGAGATAAACCAGGTACCCTTTTACAGGTCTTCTAAGACACGTGTCTCAGTTTATTTATATGGCTCTAATTCTCCACCAGGGAAACTTATTTAGCAACATTTTTCTTAGCACATCTCAACTATTCTATCCATGATCTTAAAATCTGCTCTATTATACATAAGAAATCTAGCCAGATCACTGACACACTTATAGAAATATAGCTAAACAGGTAAGAGGGGTCGACAAACTACAGCCTGCAGCCGATTTTTCTGTGGTCCTTGAGATAAAATATTTTTTTTTTTTGCAGTTTTAAAGAATTACAAAAAGGAAGAAAAAAAAGGATAAAAATATTAACTATCTGGCCCTTTACAGAAAAAGGGACAAACCATTAGAGAGAAAGGACCAATACAAATTAATGAGATAAACTAGTTTAATCTAGGTAAGATCATTAACCTATTGTATATTTAGTAACTTAAATGGATGGTTTAACAAACCATCTTGCTAGGTTGTATGTGATTAGTTGCCTTGTCACGTCCTACTCTTTGAGACTACATGGACTGTAGTCCACCAGCCTCCTCTGTCCATGGGATTCTCCAGGCAAGAATACTGGAGTGGGTAGCCATTCCCATCTCCTAGGGACTTCCAGATCCAGAGATTGAACCCAGGTCTCCTGCACTGCAGGCAAATTCTTTACCGTCTTGAGCCACCAGGGAAGCCCACTTGCTAGGTTAGGAAGAGTAAATATAAATCAAGAGCAATGAACACAATAGTCATTTCTTAAATGACTGAAATTGACTATTCAGTCCAATGCAGAATCCTATCCCAACCCTCGTTACAGTTTTATCCAATTATTCCTTCTAGGATATAGCTTCCACAGAAACAATGGATACATTTACAATATTTTTGGTACTTTAAGCCAGTATGGTATGGAGTCCCTGTTGAATTTCATAATCACTGACTGGGTGACTGAATTAATTTGGTCTTCTTGCTCATTTTAACATCATGGCTCTCTCCCTCTCACCAGACACAGAAGGAAGTAAACCTGTTGGCAATTCAGTAGTTGCGTTCAGTCTATACAACTCAGTGGTTTAGATAGCACTCAGATAAAATTACCCACTGCCTCAACTTGCTGAATTTCATTAATCGATGCCCACAATGCAAATGGTGCTTTGGAGAACTTCCATGTTATTTGTTCACAGGTGGATGAGAATCAATCCAAGGCGGAACAAATACATTAATAATCCTTTTCAACACTTCACCACCCCACCAAAAAGCAAAAATGAAAGCTAAAGAACAAATAACATCAACATATACTCAAAACAAATACTAATTTTGATACAATTGGCTAATAAAATCAAGGTGTCTAGGGATCACTTCATCAAGACTTAAAAAAAATAAAATAAAAAGAATGAGAGAAAGAGCTTTGGTAGAAGGCCATAGTTAACAGAGAAGCTTTTGAATTGGATTTCCTGAGTTGAAATCCTTACTCTGCTGGTTCATAAGAACGTGGCTTGGAACAACCTACTTCTCCAAGCCTCAGTTCTTTAATCTGTAAAATGAAGACAACAATAAACATCACCCCACTGGACCAATCTGTGAATTATGTTAGATAATGATAACCCATCAGAACAGCAAAGTGCATGGGACAGAGCACACACTCTAGTGTGATCATTTAAATACCATTTTTGAGCATAGCTGTTAATATATTAAATTTATTCTAATCAACCTTTGCCATATTGTCCACATTCTTCATAAAACATTCTAGTTCTTTAGAACTAGTTCTCTATTTCTTTTAGAAAAATTCTATTTCTAAAGAGGGCTTATACTTGACAATTAATAGCAATAGGAAGACTTTCTTGGATTTGTATAGGACTTTAATGCACTTCCACATTTTTTTTTTCTTGTTTTCTTTGCAGCACAATCTAGAAAGTTCACTAATAAAGGTTATCACTCTCTCTTTGGCAGGGTTGGAAAGAGGCTCAGAGAAGTCATCTCATTTGTACTACAGAGGCAACTGCATTCAAAAGTTCCGATTCAAAGGCATCTTACTATGTACATTGCTACCCCTTTCCTCAACCTTTTATATTCAGTCATTGGCAAGATAATTTACCCCCAGATTTAGACTCAAGAGAAACAATGATTCCTTCTTCCAACAGAAACTTACTGGTCGGGACTGGATTTCTTTGGCGTAGAGAGGTTGCAAGAATTCTGAGTCTCCTTCTAGCTTTAGACCTTTTTCTGTGATTCTCAAGTTTCCCATTCCATCCTAAAATAGAGGCACAGAGAGAACATGGAAAATTTGATTAGTCCAAATTTCAAAAATACCTTAGGTTTTCAAAAATTGAAACAAAATTATTGCCTTTTTTTTTTTTTAAGAACATGGAATGAGAGGAGGTCAAAATGAAGACATAATACACTAGGAGGCATTGTTCAGTGTGATTATGCATATTACCCTCTTTGCTAACTTATTCTGAGAAAATCTATTTCAAGCAATCTTGGAAAATCGAGTAAATTTTTCAAGCAAGCAGAAATCTAAGCAGCACAGATGAAAGGCATCCTTTTGACTAGGCAGTGGTGAAAGAATGGAGGCAGGAGATGAGTGTGGAAAGAAGAAAAAGATGATTTCCCAGGTTAAAGTAAAAGATCTGATTTCTGAAACTATGCAGAAATGACAAACTGCAGTCTGTTGGTCTAATCCATCCTTTGGACATGGCGTCTGGCTCACAAAATATTTAAGGAGTCAAATTATTTACTAACATATTTATTAATACTTTATTATTGGTGGGCTGCTGTCTATGGGGTTGCACAGAGTCAGACACAACTGAAGCAACTTAGCAGCAGCAGCAGCAGCAGCATGGGAGTATTGAAATATAAAAGTAGAAAGGATAAATAGCAAACACCTATGTAGTTATCATCCATCTTCAACAATTATCAACTTATGGCTACTGTTCTCTGTTACAGCTACTATATCCAACTCCTTTATTTAAATATAACCATAAGCCCATATAATACCATTACCACAGCAAAAAGATAAATAAAATTACTGCTAAATATTATCAAGTACCCAGGGTCAATGTTCAAGTCTCATGAATATTCTTCTCTTTATATCTTTTTGTTTGAAATCAAGATCCCTATTGCAATTGTTTAATACATAAAACACTAGATCATCTCCTTAAATCTCCTCAATTTCTGTCACACATCCACACACAAAAAGGCACTTATTTGATAAACAAAATGACATTTTTTCCAATAGCATTTTCCCCAGTTTCGATTTTGCTGAACATTCCCATAATTTCATGTCACGTGTTCCTTCCTCTCCTGAATTTTCTGTAAGTCAAGAAGCTTGAGGAGATTCAGGGTCAGTTTTCTAGGAAAATACATCCTAGAAAATGAAATGTATTAGTTTTCTTTTGTTACCATCACAAATAACCACAAACTCAATGGTTTAAGACAGCACAAATTTATTATCTGTATGTTAGAAGTCAGACCCAGGCCTCACAGGGGAAAATCAAGGTGACAGCAGGGCTGCTACACTCTTTTAGAAGGTCCTAAGACAGAACCTGCAAGGAGGTCCAACCAGTCCATTCTGAAGGAGATCAGCCCTGGGATTTCTTTGGAAGGAATGATGCTAAAGCTGAAACTCCAGTACTGTGGCCACCTCATGTGAAGAGTTTACTCACTGGAGAAGACTCTGATGCTGGGAGGGATTGGGGGCAGGAGGAGAAGGGGACGACAGAGGATGAGATGGCTGGATGGCATCACTGACTCGATGGACATGAGTCTGAGTGAACTCTGGGAGTTGGTGGTGATGGACAGGGAGGCCTGGCATGCTGCGATTCATGGGGTCACAAAGAGTCGGACACGACTGAGTGACTGAACTGAAACTGAACTGAAGACAGAACCCATTTCTCGACATTTTCTCATTTCTCAAGGCTGCCCACATTCCTTGGCTTGTGGCCCCTTCCATCTGCAAGTCAGCAATGGTTGGTTGAATCTTTCTTACATCGAATCATTCCAACAATGAATTATCTGTCTCTTTCTTTCATTTCTTTTTTAACAACTTAAGTACAGATTTTATTCAGATTTCATAATTTTTACAAGTTTTATTTTCTTTTTTAAAAAACTTTATTTCTAATTGAAGGATAACTGCTTTACAGTATTGCATTGGTTTGGACATTTAAAGTTCACGAAGCATACAAGGATAATCAATCTATGTTAAGATCACCTGGTTAGCAACCATAATTCTATCATAACATTAATTCCTTTTTGCGATGTAATGCAACATATTGATGGATTCTGAGATTAGGACATTGATGTTTCTAGAAGGGAGGGCATTTTTCTGCCTACCACATGCTCTATCAGGAAGCAGTGAACATCTTATGCAATGATGTCATAAGCCACTGGTGACTGAGAGGATCCATTATTTCAGTAGAGATTACAAACTGGTGATAAAATAATTATTTCTTAATTTATTTTCTGGGGTATAGCATCAACAGAAATTACATATCATCAACTACATGTTTACCCTAAATTATATAAAAACTTGACAGATGCTTGATTTTTCCTCCTTTATTGATTAATATTCAAAATTTGAATTGGTTACCTAATATTCTCCAAAGATGACTAATGGTTTTCTTTTCAAAAAATATCATTATGAACATTTTTATTTGCTTCATTCCAGTGCAGTTTTTATTCCTATTGAAGTTTACACTGTTCTCTTCTTGCTCAGTGGGGGTCTCTTCAAGTCCTTTAAGACTCAGGCATCTTTAACCACCCTCTTGTTTCTGGCATGGTAAGATGTTCCAGGTTTATCTTACATAAGCCTTGCCCCAGGCTGGAACCAGCCATTTCTGCTAAGAAGCTGGGTTCATTTCAGTGGGAAATGGTATTTAGATACCATAACCTGAAAGCTTGTTTATGTGACTGGCTCTTATTTATGTGAACAGAGCTAGAAAATGAGCTGTGTATATGTTTTAAATGGAATATACCATGAGTTTTCATGAAATTTCAATTCAAACTTAGGCCTTGAAGGTTTTCATTTAACCTCATGGATCTTACAGTGTTATTACCTATTTTCCATACCAAAAATCCCTGTTTTCAATAACATCAACATGACTACTCATTTGATTTAACCCACAAGACACAAAGAGCAGTTTCAGAAAAACCAATACTACTATCATACTAACATTATGATTAAGAAAAGCAACTAAAAATTTGCCCTTAAGAAATCTTGAGTATGTACAACTAGTAAACTATAGTCAAATGGCTGCATTTTAAAGTCATTTAAAATAGTTCTATTCTGAATAGTTATGTTAGCAACCTCTTGTCAGTTAGGTTCAACTGTTTCATCCCTGCCCACCCGCCTGCTGCTTCAGTTTTTCATGAATGCTTTTTTAGTCTTGTTTTGTTATAGATTTGTGAACTATTTAGATGACACCAGTCAAATCTATAAACCAAGATACATTCAAAGAAGTCTAGCTTCCGTCACAGTATATTTCTGTCACATTATATTTCTTTCTTCTCCAAGTAAAGGTATGTGTTTGTATCTGTGTCCACCAGGGTTCTCCAGAGAGACAGAACTAATAATGTCTGTGTAGGTATGCATGTACATATATCCACATGCATGCACACACATTCATTCACTCATTCATTTTAAGGATCTGACTTAGGAAGTTACGAAGACTGACAAATCTCCAAATCTGCAGACAGCAAGCTGGGGATTCAGATTAATCAAATAAACCCTATGTGTTTTATATATATATATGTATGATTTAAAATATATATGAATATATAAAATACATTAAAAATTTATTCCTGCATTTTCCCAAAACCATTTGAAAAGTGCAAAATTCAAATGAAAACTTCGGGTTTTCAGCATCTCATGAAAACTGAAAGCATGGCAAGTCTGAGTCTGCCTTCTCACATAGCTGCCATCGGCTAGAGGTAAAGAGCAGCCCGAATCAAATGCTCTCTAGTTCACCACAATTTTCGCCCAACCTACATCACTAAGCTGCGTTTTCTCAGACTCCTAAAGCTTCTGACTTAAGTCTCCCATATCTTCTCTCCAGCACTGCCATCTGCTCTGTGCCTCAATACACTTGGTATAGACGCTGTACGGGGGTAGGGGGACTCTAAATGACCAAGTAGAGAATGCACATTTTTCCCCCAATTTTCTTTTATAACAGCACTTCGGTCCATGGATGAGAACAGATCTTTCTTGGTCAATATTGTTCTTTCATGAATAGCAGGTCATCTGTATATTTCTATTGTTGTTACCTGTCGGGACAGCTTTTCCAAGAGGGTCCTAACTTGGGCATTTAAACCCAGTGCGAGGGGCAGTAGGCTGGAAGGCATGCCCATATCACACTAGCATCAAGGAGGATCCACAACAAAGGGAAAAAGCAAAAGCAAATATCCACACAGCCTTCCCCCCACCAAAATGGTGTATGAGTTATTGTATTTTGGGTTATGATGATGATTTCCATTAACTGGAGAAGCAGATCTTTCCATAGAAATGTAACAGAGAACGCAAACCTGATTCCAAGTTGGATCTATTCCCTTAGCTCTAACCCTCAAACTCCCTGTTGCTTGTACTTAGTCATGCTGGTCTGTACTTCTGAAAAAGAATGTTGACTACAGACTGAAAAACATGGGATAGCTCATTCTCAAGGTGCTGGCCTTTAAAGGAATAACACTTTCCCATTCATATAAAGGTAAAAAGTTGCAGAACAGAAAATACCAACTATGTTGTTATAGGTTTATACTAACATTCCGACCAGACCCGCGTGGACAGATGCAAAAACAACGGATTCCTGCAACAACAAGCCATTCCCCCCACTTTTAGTATCAAAGAAGCCCGCATTTTAACTTGTATAAGATAGTTCTTTGGGACCCTTGCATCTTTCCCTGGTAGCTCAGTTGGTAAAGAATCTGCCTGCAGTACAGGAGACCTGGGTTCGATCCCTGGGTTGGGAACATGCCCTGGAGAAGGAAATGGCAAACTACTCCAATGTCCTTGCCTGGAAAACCCCATGGACAGAGGAGCCTGATGGGCTGCAGTCCATGGGATCGCAAAGAGTCGGGCATGACTGAGTGACTAACACTTTCACTTGGGACCCTAGTCCACCATCTTCTCAGTATGAAGACTTTCTGAATAAAGTCACTATTCCCTGCCTCAGCAACTCATCTCTGAATTTCTTGGCCTGTCTTATGGTGAGCAATATAAGCTTGGATTCTCTGTAACAGAAACCCATACTAAACCTGACATCTATAGATAGACTTTTGTGGTTAAGTTGCTCAGTCGTGTCTGACTTTGCGACCCCATGGACTGCAGCACATCAGGCTTCCCTGTCCTTCACTGTCTCCTGGAGTTTGCTCAAATTCATGTCCACTGAGTCAGCAATGCCATCCAACCATCTCATTCTCTATCACCCCCTTCTCCTCCTGTCTTTAATATTTCCTAAATTAGTTAATTTTTTTCTGATGTGTATTTATCAAAGCAAATGGAACTCCTAAATATTCTTAAATAAAAGATTATACTTGGGGTAATCAGCAAGCTAAAAGAAATCTCCTTCCTCTCTTACAGTTCATTCATAAATACCCTATTAGTATTTATCGATGACTTACTATGTTCCGATTACTATATTCTGTGTTTTCTACATTTTAATTTCATTTTCTTTATCATTATTGAAATTACCATGCTACTTCTTGATTTTAACTATAAGAAAATAATCATATAGATGCAAAAACATTTGGCTACAAAGTTGTTCATCGCCATCTCATTTTATAAAATAAAAACATGAAAAATTAGAAAATAAAAGTTTCATGTTAAAAGGGTAAATATGCTGCAATGNACAACTTTTGTATTTTAAGAGGTTATAAAACATTTTCATGCTTTATTTTAAAAATCAATCTTTATAAGAAAATCTATACTATGCCATATATTTGATGCTAGTGGTAATGAACACAACTGGCAATGCAGGAGACATAAGAGATGAGAGTTCAATGCCTGGGTTGGGAAGATCCCCTGGAGGAGGGCAAGGCAACTGACTAATATTCTTGCCTGGAGAATCCCATGGACAGAGGAGCCTGGTGGGCTATAGTCCACGGGGCTGCACAGAGTTGGACACGACTGAATCGACTTAACACAATGCATCCTTACATTATCTAAAGTCATCTCAACAGTCTTACGAGATAATCATTATCTTCCTTATTTTATACATAAGAAAATTTACTGGTAAATAACTTATTCACTGGTAAGTGACTCAATAGAAAAGGCTGAGCGCCGAAGAATTGATGCCTTTGCACTGTGGGGCAGGAGAAGACTCTTGAAAGTCCCTTGGACAGCAAGGAGATCAAACCAGTCCATCCAAAAGGAAATCAGTCCTGAATATTGACTGGAAGGACCGATGCTGAAGCTGAAACTCCAGTACTTTGGCCACCTGATGCAAAGAACTGACTCATTGGAAAAGACCCTAAATGCTGGGAAGATTGAAGGCAGGAGAAGGGGACGGCTGATGATGAGATGCTTGGATGACATCACTGACTCAAAATGGACATATGTTTGAGTAAACTCCAGGAGATATTGAAGAACCGGGAAGCCTGGCAAGCTGCAGTCCATGGGGTTGCAGAGAGCTGGACACGACTGAGCAACAACTGCAACAGCTCACTCATAGTCACATACCTAGTTAATGACAGAATCAGGAATTTAAACCCAAGACTATCAAATTCAGACTATATCCTTTTACTCATTATTCTAACCCAATCTAATGTATATTTAAAGTACCTTTCTTAATACCACTTTGATTTTCACTTATTTGGTTGGTATGCTCAGCAACTGTAGACAGGGTCATCTCCAACTGCAAGACTAACACCATCCAGTTTTATGGTCAAATACCTTTATTCCACCTTCCCAGAGTCTAAAGGCTCTTTATTACAACCCAACTGCCTCCCATGGGACTATACACAGGCTAAATCATCTGCTATTTCTGGGAAGCCTACTGTGTGTTTAACTATGTGCTGCAAGCTATGGGGAGGCAGAAAGAGGAACAGCCCTTCTCAAACACGTCCTCTGAGCTGTTTATAATACAGGTGGCACACAGCCAAAGAAGAATAGTCGAGGAAATAGAAGAAAGAGCAACATTTGAGAAAAGCTCATCTAATCCAGCAGTCAATTAACTCCTTTGTAATAACAGTTTAACTTTTACTTCAATACTTTTTTTGGTAAGAAGTGTGCATGCTCAGTTGCTCACTACCAATTTGCCAAATGCTTGCTGTTGATTCCATTTACAGATTCTTTCCACACTTGTGCCTCATCGCTTCATTTTTCCACTTTCTGTCCCAGTCCCTAGGTCTGCCCAAGATATGTGATGGGAAAGCTCTTTCCGGTAGTGTGAATTATTGTCATTGTGCCTGTGTGTGTTCAGTTGTGTCTGACTCTTTGCAACTCCATGGTCTGTAAACCACCAGACTCCTCTGTCCATGGAATTTTCCAGGCAAGAATACTGGAGTGGGTTGCCATTTCCTATTCCAGGGGTTCTTCCCGATCTAGGGACTAAATCCTGGTCTCTTGCATTGACACGTGGAGACTCTACCACTGCACCACCTGGGAAGCCCCTGAATCACTGTGATTAGCCTCTATTTGCAAACTATAATAGAGTAGCCAACTAAATATGTTCTCACATTAGCATCTCCTTGATAGCTCTGGAACAATCAGACTGGATTAAATGCACACTGAAACAGCTTGAGAACAGCCTTATTTAAAGCTATTTTACTTTAACTGCACAAGAAGCTCCGGGTATTATTAAGACAGGAGTTTTAGGTCAGTTTTGAATCACAACTTCCTTCCCAGTAAGATGGAAAAGAAGCATTAGGAAGATTCACAGTCATTCCCAAAGTAATTAGAAATAGACCAATTTTTCCCCTCTCTTCAAATGGCAAAACATCATTCTTTGAAGGAAGCACGAACATTCTAGCAGCCCACTAGCTGGCCTTAACTGAGCCAACACCATCCAGCCAATGGTCCTACATTTGACAAAGTACACTTGGGACAGAAGTGGGAACCCAGGACCCACTGTCCCAGTGAGGGAATGTTCCCTGCTGACCTGTCAGTACAGTGTCCCCTGTGCCTACCCCCTGCCTAGCACACAAGAGTTTTCACAAACACATGAGAAAATTTCATTATTTTTCCAGGCCAAGTTAGAGTGGCCCCTTGTATGGTCTTCTGGAGGAGATAGGGCCTGGGGACAGGTATAGAGGTGGGTGGAATCTAGAGAGAATCTCCCTCTGGGCTGGACCAAAGATGATGGCATTTGTTCTTCATATTTTATCTGGGTCAGACTGTCCAGTTGATTGTTTCAAGTGGCCAGTTTTCCACAAGATGAGTTGAGAATAAATGTTGAGATTTCAGAGTGGCAGGACAATAGACTGAAATATTAATTTGTTTCTTTCTTCATATCTCCCATGTCAGACCCCAGCCCCTTTCATCACCATTTCAGATAGGTTCTCAGGCTTTATAATCATGTAGCTTAGAGATTTTGAGAGCAAAGAAGCAGAGGCGGCCTGAAAACACTGGGGTTTCTTATCACTTGTAAAAGGTAATTATCAATAAATGGACTGTGTCAGGCATGTTGGGCAGGGAGGCAAGTAGAAGATGAGATTTATTTCTACTGGGGATGGAGAAGGCACCTACGATTTCCATGAGTTCTAGAGACTACTGTCCTGCCAGCATCCCTAGGGGAGTTAGGACCTCAGAGAGAAATGGCTGCAGGGCTTCAGCCTCTCCAAACTTCCCCCTTCCCTGGAAGAGCAGAGAGATCCCTTTTCAAGATGCAAAGGGACCACAGTTCTCTCAGCCATTGCCAGTGAAAGGCAGTGACTAGTGCCCTCCAGGGCTAACCTACTAGTGCTGGGCAAAACATTGAGATGTCCAAACATCCTGAGTGCTGTGGGATGCCCTGTTGGCCCTTGTGGAAGGAGGGATGAGAATCAGTATTACCTTCCTCTAAAGAAAGTGTTATTTCTTGTTCCTCTCATTTTCTTGCTATATCAGCATCAAACAGGTTTTTAATTCCATCAGCACATTTTCAAGCTTGAAGTAATGCCAGGTCCTATTTTAGTAAGCAGGTCTCAAGATGAGCTCTTGTAACAGTTTTAATGGCAGGCATTGCTTGGTTTTGATCAGAGTGAAACAACTGTATCTGCACACAGATTGCTTCAGAAAGGCAAGCTTCAGGAGAGATGGGATTTTGTTGTCTGTCCTCTCAATTCCTACAACATTGCTTGATTCATAGGATGTGCTCAGCAAATACTTGTGAAGTATTATAATGTCATTTCAAATAAAGCTGTATTTTGAAAGGTGTACTGTGGGAACTGCAAAGATGTTAAAAGCTCAACCTGTCCCTTGAGCAGATTTCAAAATACAGCAAGAGTTCTCAACTAGGGTGGTATAGTACCGAATGGGTGAAAACTGGTGATTGGGTGAAGATGCAAATCACACTCTTATGTATAAAGCACAAATATGCTTATATATAGAGTACATACACAGTATATTAATATAATTAAAATTTCATGGTGAGGGGAGTAAGACAGACAATTATGGGGGGAGGTAGTCTAAAAATGCTCTCGGGGAGGGGGAGGCAATAATGAAAAGCAAAAGTTGAGAAATACTCCACCAGAATGTTATAGATTTCGAGATTGCTCCACCTTTCCTCCCTTTAATCCATAAGCAGTCACTTCTGCCATTCACATACTGAACCATCCTCTCAGCCTGTAAATGTAATCACGTGGTAGCAGCACATGTAAAGCAGAAACTCCTTAATGTGATATTTAACACCTTCTTCATCTGGCGCCAGCCACTTCTCCAGCCTCATCTCACCAGTTTCCCTTCACTCCGTCACAAAGCAGGCTAGCAATTCCTCCAAATTCTTTCCCTTTTTAGTTTTCACTAATGTCCCTCCCTTGGCCAACAAGGCTCTTCCTAACCCTTCGGTCTCTCTCTCTAGTCCTTTGGTTTTGGTCAGATGTCTTTTCTGGGTCTAGGGGCACTTCTCTGATGTGCACACTTCGTGAGCACCTCCATCACAGCATTTACCCACGGCAGTACAATGACCCATTGACATCTGTGTCCTCCCACTCGACTTCAGGTTCCTTGAGATGAGGGGTAGTGTATCACTCATTACTCCATCTTTCTGGCCCAATATACTGTCTATAACTAAGTATGTGACTCCAAGAGCAATAAAAATTAAGCTAGAGAGGGCTCAGAAAGGATGCACCAATGCAAATGAAAAACAATAACAAAGGTACCATTGCTAGAAGCATTCGGCAAAGCACTTGACTGGCTTGTCCATTAATCCTCATTATAACTCTAGTGGGGAGGCAATGTTAGCCAGTTTCATAGTTGAGAAGACTGATGTTCGGACGCCCTGATAGTCTAATTACAAAATTTAAGTTCTTCACTACCACACTCCATACTGCATGGTTAAGATCCAACTGTTTGCCTAGCCCTGTGTTAAATGCAAAGTGATGAGGATTGAAGATAGAGTCCCTCCCTTCTAGGGGCTTCTCGTTTAAAGGACAAAACACAAGTAACACACATAACAGCAATGGTGTGGAGATACAGGGACTCATAGTCCACTGGTGGGAACACGATGTGGGGGCAGGTACTTACAAAAGGATTTGACTGTTCAAGAGTTAAACACACAGTTACCACGTGACTCAGAAACTCCACTCTTAGCCATCTGCCCAAGATAAATAGAAACCTATGCTCACACAAAGATTTGAACATAAATGTCCATTATAGTAAAATTCTTAATAGTCAAAAAGGAGAAACAAGCCAGATGCTCACCAACGGATGAATATATAAAATATTCTATATCTATGCAATGGAATACTACTTAGCAGTGCAAAAGGAACAAAATGATCCATGCCACAGCACAGATAAATCTCAAAAACATTCTCTGGAAGGAATGATGCTGAAGCTGAAACTCCAGTACTTTGGCCACCTCATGTGAAGAGTTGACTCATTAGAAAAGACTCTGATGCTGGGAGGGATTGGGGGCAGGAGGAGAAGGGGATGACCCAGGATGAGATGGCTGGATGGCATCACGGACACGATGGACGTGAGTCTGAGTGAACTCCGGGAGTTGGTAATGGACAGGGAGGCCTGGCATTCTGCAGTCCATGGGGTCGCAAAGAGTCGGACACGACTGAGCGACTGAACTGAACTGAAGTGAATGAAGCCAGAAACACAAGATCATGTATTATATGAGTCTGCTTATATATAACATCCAGTGAGGCAAATTTATAAAGGCAGAAAATAGATTAGCAGTAGTTGTAGATTAGGATTGAGGAGGGACTTTAAAAAACCCTAAGGGATTTTACTGAGATTACAGAACTGCTCTAAATTTGGAATGTGATGATAGTGGCCAAAACCAGTAAATTTACCTAAAATCACTGAAATCACACTTAAAGGGCTGAATCTTATAGTGTGTAAATTTAAACTTAACAAGTTTTTTTTTTTTTTTTTTTAAGAGTAATAGACATACACTGATATTCCAAGAAAAAAGAAATCCAGTTCAGGAGACATGACATGTGCTTTCAAATTCTCCAAATCAATAAAGAGAACAGGTTCAGAGACATGTGCTGGGGCAAGAAGTAGCAGGTTCAAAAGGGAACTGATAAGAGACAACTCCAGTATTTGTCCTCAGCTGGTGTGCAGTGATAAAAGAAAGATGCTGGCAGGGGCTCTGTTCCCATCCAGGACCATGCCTGGGGAAAGGAGCAGCGTGCGGGAAGATGCAGCAACTGCACTAGACCAGGAAGCATTTACTGATCAAGCCAATTACATTGTGGGTAGCCTAGGAAGTTGCGTGATCTTTTCCAACGAGCATTAAATATTGGACCATAATTGCTGCTGAATGACAATACAACAACAAGGATTTATAGGTCCAAGGCCATGGTATTTGAAGCATTCTATATTTCCTGGATGCCAGTAGTAATATATAGATGGGCATCCTTTGCTCTATAATTTTTCTGGGGATGAGACAATTGGCCAGAGAGGGAATTCCTCTCCCATGCATACACACAGGGAATAAGCCTCATTCTCTTTATTTCTAAATGACTTTGTTCCTACTTGTTCTTTAGGGCATACCTCTCAGTTTCCTTGAGAAGTCTTCCATGACATTCCTCAGTCTTTTAGAAACCACCTTATCTCAGTAATGGGAACACACAAACACATACACACAGCATTATGGTATATTGGCTAAGAATACGAATTCTAGAATCAGACCGTGTAGTTACAGTGCTAGTTTGACCACTTAACTTGGTAGTACCCTTACATATCTCACTCTCCTTACATGAATACTTAGAAGATAATAATATCCTATAAACAGAGGATTAAATCAGACAATTCCTGAGTATCAGTCAAAATACCATGGTAAAGGTGAGAGCTGGACTGTGAAGAAGGCTGAGCACCGAAGAATTGATGCTTTTGAACTGTGGTGTTGGAGAAGACTCTTGAGAGTCCCTTGGACTGCAAGGAGATCCAACCAGTCCATTCTGAAGGAGATTAGCCCTGGGATTTCTTTGGAGGGAATGATGCTAAAGCTGAAGCTCCAGTACTTTGGCCACCTCATGCGAAGAGTTGACTCATTGGAAAAGACTCTGATGCTGGGAGGGATTGGGGGCAGGAGGAGAAGGGGACGACTGAGGATGAGATGGCTGGATGGCATCACTGACTCGATGGACATGAGTCTCAGTGAACTCTGGGAGTTGGTGATGGACAGGGAGGCCTGGCATGCTGCGATTCATGGGGTCGCAAAGAGTCGGACATGACTGAGCAACTGAACTGAACTGAACAACAACAAATTCCCAGTGGCTTCAAATGATAAAGATTTCTTTCTTACCCAAGCTACATGTCCATGGAAGTTTAATGGTAAAGCAACTAGGGCATAGAATGACAGAGCAACCACCACTTTGAACACCCTGCTGCTCTCAATATCTTTAGGCACATGTACATCTATATTTCCCAACCCACAGGTTTGCCCATGAGATATGGCTTGTGAAATGTGTGTGTGTGCATGCTAAGTTGCTTCAGTTGTGTCCAACTCTTTGCGACCCCATGGACTGCAGCCCACCAGGCTCCAGGCAAGAATACCGAGTGGGTGGCCATTCCCTTCTCCAGGGGATCTTTCCAATCCAGGGAGTGAACTCACATCTCTTATGTCTCCTGCATCGGCAGGCGGGTTCTTTATCACTAGTGCCATGGGCATAAGTCAATTCACAGCAGATGCTGTAACAGTCAGAGCATACTCTATCATGCTCGCCTGTTATTTTCTCTCTCTCTAGACTGCAAACTTCAAGCAGCAGGAATAGTTCCTTAACTGTTTTTTTATCCTAATCACCTGTCATGAACCCTGACACAGAGTAGGTAGACAGTAAATTTTGACTGAATGGATGAGAAGTCTTCTGTCAGCTGCCAAGAACTGTAAATTAGATCTCAAATGAAGTCAAGTCTGGTTGAAAAGTCAACATGTCCTGGGTACCACTCACCCAGGCCAGTACTGTGCTTGGTGACCATCTAGGAAAACAGACCAACATGGGGATTATTGTGTACCTCAAGCTATGGGTTAAAGATTATCTTTACAGAACGTTTTCATGGAAATGTAAGCACATTCCTAAGAACCATGAGAGGAGTACAGACAGCACCTGGGCTTAGCCTTGACCCTTCCACTAGCCCTTAGTGCAGACTTGGACAAGCCTAGCTGTTCTGCCTCTGTTTCCTCCATCTCATGATGGGAAGTTGGACGGTATGAACATTAAGGTCTTTTTCACTTTAAAAAGTCTTATTCTATGATGCACAGGAAGGAGATACTCTCTGGACAACAACAAATTACAGCTGTCACTGGGAACTGGTGCTGGCAACCCAGAGAGGCTGCAATTAGCATGTCCTGTGTGACTTGTGGTTTTGCCAAAGACATTCTTGCAAAAACTCTTACAAATCACTCCAAATGTACACCCAGATTTGGGGAGGATTTAGGCATAAAAACCAATGCAACACATTGTTCTGAAACAGAAACTTGTAAGCAACCTTTAAAAAGAGACATCAGTGGAGAATTTATTGATTCTTTAACGGGAAGAAAATGAGAGATGGATAATAAAGTGTGAGTTGCTATATCCCCTGTCCCAGGTGAAAAATGTGAGCTTATGAATCCTGAGCTATTGTTGATAAAGGAAGGGACTCATTTGTCTTAAGGAGACACATAAAAGAAAATAAGTGAAATATGATTAGACTCATGCCACGTGTTTAGATTAAATTCCTACCATGGCATTCCCTGCTGCTTGGTGAACACTCCCCACTAGTAAAGCCTGATTAAGACACTGGCCTGAGTGATATTAAAAATGTATGCTGCAAAAATCCCTTTCAAAATAGATCCTTTCACCAGGGTATGCACCCCAAGGGAGCTAGCTGTCCTGCCTTCCCTCTATTTTCATTAGGAAAACTTGTCAGTTGTACACGACAGTGTCTTTCATGAGACTTCAAGATATAGCTTCAAAGAGGCCAGTGCCTTTTTGATATTTGTGAGAAAGGTTTCAAGGGGTAAGTTCAGAAACAGGAAGGCTGGCACATGCCCTTCTGGCACTAGAGCTGTGTTACCTATTAATTTGGCCCTTCTGTTCAAGTTTTAATGTCCAAATTGGCCTTCCAAAGGATGTACTCCAGTCTTCCAGATGCGTTGCCAATTTCCACAATTACCCTTTGCCTTAAACTAATGAGAAGCAACAGTTGTCTGGGGGAGATGTCTAGGGCTGCTTCCCTGGTGGGTATTCCTAAGGCATAATATTCCTCTCACATTTCATGCACATGTTCTCAAAAGAGTAGGATAACTGAATTTAGGACAGGGAATCACGGAATGCTCAGAGAACCCCATCTGCTCAGTCAACAAAGTCATGCACTTTCAGAGGATTACACAAGCAAGAGCTATGAAGTACTGTGAAGAGGACTAAGGCAGCATAAGAGGGTAGAAGGTGAGGAGGGAGGAGAATTTCAATGTTTGACAGGGGGTCCAAGAATTTATCTCTGAGAAAACACCCAAATGAAGTGAGGGAGCCAGTCATCGGAAGATCCATGGATAGAGGGGATGAGCCTGGCGTATTTGAGGAACTCTAAGAAAGCCATGATGCCTATAGTGGAGTCACATCTACTTCTACATAAGATGGAGAATAGTAGGAGCTGAATCCCAACAGGTTGTAAGCGACCAGATCTTGGAGAAGATGCTACTAAGGAGTCTGGAGTTTTATTCTTTACCTGATTGGTGACAAATGAATGTGTTAAGGAAGGGAATGCTGAGAACTGGTTTCTATTTTAACTTAGATAAATTCCAACAAGATTTTTATGAAAGGACTAGATACAAGTTTGACGAATTCATTACTTCAAGTTAATTTCAAAATTGTTTTCTAAAAAGAGAACTTGCTGATAATTGATTCTGCAATTTTCTTCAATTTTAATATTTTTTGGAATGTACTCCCCACTTCCTTTGCCTAGCCAAATTCAGAGACCACAGTGATGAGTTCAGGTCCCATGCTAATCATGGAACCTTCCCTGAACTTTTTCTAGTAAAATGGGAAGCATGTTATCACTCCTTCAGGATTCTGTGTGTTTGTGTGTGTATGTGCTCATGCATACACATTTGATCTGCTTAAATGCAGTGCTTAGAACATTACAAGTACTCAACAACACCCTACATCAAACTATGCATCACTCCATCCCCTGGATCCCACATCCATCTCCTCTTTCCTTCCTTTTCCTGACTACCTTCTCTGATCTTCCATGGCAACCACACTCTTTAACACAGAATTTCACTTGATTTGATATGCATGGAGAGGCTTGGGTAAGAGAAGGAAAAAGAGGGTCAGTTACAGAGCTGCCAGTGTCAAGAGGATGGAGAATGAAGGAGATAAGGGGCAGTTATGAAGAAGCTAAGGGAGTTTGCCTCTAAATTCTTCTCATCCAGTTACTAGTACAAAGTGAAATATTAGAGCTTACCCAGTATCTTAAAGTTACTAAACCAAGAAGAAAGGAAAGGGGGAAGGATGTTTTAGGCTTTGCTAAAATTGAGTCTGCCTTCCTATCTGGTCAAGATAGTTCTTTAGTAATTTCAACATAAAGAATTAAATCATCAAATATTAAGAGGCTGAAGCAGATTAATAGGATTCTATTTACCTTTTATTCTCTTTTAAATAACCATGCCAGATATTACTTGTACCCCCATCCATCCCTTAAGAAGAGCATCTTGAATAAGTCTGAACAGTTCCTGAGATCCAGAATTGGGGTAATTCTCTGGGCAAAAAGAGCAGACAGAGGAGATTAAAAACTCATTGCGAACCCAATCATAACCATTTTTTAAACCTTATTTGAGATGATAGCTGTGATGGTTAATTTTATGTGTCACCTTGACTGGGCTATGGGGTGACCAGATATTTGATATAACGCTATTCCATGTACGTCTGTGAGAGTGTTTTCAGATGAGATCAACATTGAATAGGTAGACCTACTAAAGCAGATTTCCTTCCCTAAAGTGGGTGCACCCCCTCCAAGTAGTTGAAGGCCAGAATAGCACAAATGGGCTAATCATTTCTCTAGTAAGTGGGGATTTTTCCGCATTTAAACTGAAACGTGGCTCTTAACTGGGGCCTACTGGCCTTCGGACGGGAACCACATTGTTGGTTCTCCTCGGTTTCCAGCTTACCAACTGCAAATCTTGAGACTGTCCATCCTCCAGAATCATATGAGCCAATTCCTTACTATCAGTTGCTTTATACTTACATATGCACACACATTTTATTGGTTCTGTTACTTAGGATAATCTTGGCTAATGCAGTAATAGAGAAGTCTATTCCCAAATTTAGTTTCTGAATTAAAGGAGACTTTCAAAAAGATTTATCCATATTACATAACTCTTCAGTCACCACACACTCCTTAAAGATGGGACCAAATCACACTCTTGGAGAGACCTAAGACTTTCTCAGCTTCTGCTTGGGAACAATAATCACTACTGTCATAGCCTGGTAACCTTCTGTGTCCCATGAGAGGGAAGCCCTATTATAGGACAGTATTAAGAGTTATCAAGCACCCAGTCAGACCTTCACTTGGTTCTCTCCCAGAAAATGATGCCAGGCTTAAGATTACAATGTGATCATGAAAGAAGAAGCTATATTACACCTCGAAAGAGCTTATGGTAATCTTGACATTGATGGGAATGGGGCTGCCACAGGCACTGGGAAATTAATTCTTTAATACCACGTAAACTGGTTGGGTGATAGATGAGATGGTTGGATGGCATCACTGATTCAATGGACATAAGTTTGAGCAACTCAGGGAGATAGTGAAGGACAGAGAAGCCTAATGTCCTGCAGTCCATGGGGTCGCAAAGAGTCAGACACGACTTAGCCACTGAACAGCAGCAAACCGGTTGGGAATAGTTCAGTAAAGGTCTATAATTACTATAGCCGGCTAGAAGGAGGATGCTTCTTCATGTTCTGTTAGTGTTCTACATGCTTGTAGAAGGATCTTGAGAGATCTGCCTTTATTTTATTCGTGGCTCTTTCTATGATTGTTGGGTATAAGGAAAACATAGAATGATTTATGTATTCCTATATTCTCTATAGTCCAACTATGTAGGAGAGGTTAACAAGTAAGAGAGTACCTTCTCTTACACTCAAAACATGGCAGAAAGAGATGCATAAAATAGAAGTGGAAAGAATACGATATCTCTCAGGTCATGCTTAAAAGGTATAGCAGAGGAGATATCAAGCTAACTAGAAAGTGTTCATCTAAGGAGCTCTTGTTCTTCAGGAACAACAGATATATGCATTATGGTAATGCTTCTTGCACTTTTAAAACTTCTTGTATTAGGAACAATTTTTTTTCAAAAAAGTTACTTGACAGACATTCCTCATTCACTTTGCTTGCACTTTCAATTTTGACTCAAATCCTATTATTCACAAGATATGAATTGGCCAGTGGGAACATTTCCAACAACAATATTTCAGAATTAAAATCTAATTTAACCAAGATGACCCCTGGCAATCATCAAGCTCAGGTAAAAGGAACCCCTTCAACATAAATTGCCATGTGTTATTCATTCTGTCCAGAGCATTTTAGGAAAAGTATCAAATCATTTCTTATCATCTAAGCTGCCTTTTCTTATCATATAATAACTTATAATGGGCAAGCCTTAAAAAAAGTGTACTATAGCACCATAACTAATATATGTGTGAGAATGACATCCAGTCTAGGAAACACAAAAAAATCATTTCAGAGTGGTTTAATAAGAGGGGAGGATGAATAGTTTGAAAAAATTTGCAGCTTAATATGTAAATCATACAGTGAAGATGTTAGCTTAGGGAATAACTCAATACTTTCTTCCTTAACTTCAGGTTTTAAAATGCCCATTTTTATGGAGCAGGCAGTGACAACTTTAGTATCAAAAAGATTCATCCTCATATGTCGATTCTACTCTTTTTCACCTGTGTGACCTGGGGCAAATCACTTAATATTTTGCACCTCAGTTTGCTCAAAATCAACAAGCTACCACAGTATATAAGGCTGTGTTAAGTTATCTGGCATAGAAAGTGGCAAACTATAGGTGTTTTATCAATACTATTTCCCCTCTTTTAAAGTAGAAAGAGATTTGGCCTTAACATGGTCTGTCTTTTTAGAAAAAAAAAAATCCTTCTTTATGGGTAGAGATTCTTGAGGCTAGGATTATTACAGATTTTCCCCATCTTTCATAATAATGTCATGTGCTAGAGAATGTATTCTTTAGTGGATCCAGGTGAAAGCTCATGGAGTTATTTCCCTCTGGTTCTGGCCTGACATAATGGGACTCATCCGAGTTACTTTCTATGTATTGGAAAAAACCTGGTTTATGGGATGTCAATTTCAGACTAGTGGAGTATTCACAAAGTTTCTTTCTGTTGCCATAGATTTAAGCTTTCAAACCCTGCGATATATCATCTCCATGGAGAAAGCCATTTAACTGGCTCCAGGTTACTTCCTCTCTCACCTGGATTTAGCTCCAAAGTCTAGGTTATGGTACCATGAGATTTAGTCTAAGGTCCGTCTCCAAGTGAGTAAGAATGTTAGTGAAGATGCCCAAAAGCTGGTTCTAATATCCTGGATGATGTCAGCTTTGCAAACTTGAAACAGAAGAACACTGTAATGAGTAGTGGGATTTTACTGAAATTCAATACCTAGAAATGTGCTTGCCTTTTTTATTTTTTTAAGTAAGATCAAAACCAGACATATGAAACAAACTGCCTGGCCTGGTGTACTCTGAAAAGAGTACACCTCAGGTTAAATAGATAAGTGGTGTTGGACTCTTTATTTTCAGGGTCACAGCAACATACATTACTCGCCAGATGGCAGGTACCAAGTACTGGACTTTACGGAGGCTTTTGATCTCAGGAGAGAAATTAAGAAATATAGAAGAAAAGAAGGCACCTGAACTTCCCTCCAGAATTGACTCCACATACAAATGAAACTGCAAGATTTCTGGACATCTCACTCCTTTCAGCTGTCAGTGGGCAAAGAAGGGAGGTAATGTGAACCACTGTTCTGAGTATCAGGAGTGAGTAGCATTTAAGATGGGCATACTGTGTCAACTGCAATTTGTATCAATTCTCTCTCCACAACCTCAGGGTGACCCTTTTCCCCTCACAGTCAGACATCTGAGATTTGTTGTCTTCTAAAATGTCAGGAGGCTGATTCCTGTTAAATATCAAGCACGCATATAAGAAAAGTAAGAATTCTGTAAAAGCCAAGTCCATGATCTCAGGGGCTTGTAGGCAAAGTCACTGCAGCCACAATACTGGTCTTCCTGCTTGTCCTCTGAACACATCAAACAGGTCCAACCTCAAGACCTCTGTACTCACTGGTCCTCCTACCTGAAATGATCTCCCCCAAGCTCTCGACACAGCTGGCCTCTTCTCTTAATTCAACTCTTTCTCAAACGTGATATCCTTCAAGAGGTCTTTCCTGACCATGACATGTAACAGAGCATCTTTGCTTCATCTCTGCTAGTGTACGGCTCAGTATCTGACATTCCACTTTTACTTATTTGTGTATCACTGGTGGCACAAAGAGAGACAAAACACTTTGTTTATTGTTGAAACAATGTCTGACATATAATAAGAGCTCGATCAGTACTTTTTTTTTTTTTTTAATAAATGTGGTATCTCTGATGAATCGTTAAAGCCAAGTCTGGGCTTCCCTGGTGGCTCAGACTGTAAAGAATCTGCCTGCAATGTGGGAGACCCAGGTTTGATCCATGGGTCAGAAAGATCTTCTGGAGAAGGGAATGGCAACTCATTCTAGCATTCTTGCCTAGAGAATTCCATGGATGGAGGAGCTTGGTTGGCTACAGTCCATGGGGTCGTCAAGAGTCGGACACAACTGAGTGACTAAGACTTGCACTTTCAAAGCCAAGGCACTGTGTACAAGCTGATTACAAACCCTGGGATCCCTCTCTCACCTTGCCTTTAAAAATGCTTTGTTGAAAACCATCAGGGAGTTCGGGCTTTCTGAGGACTGATTAGGTGTTCTGGACTCCTTGTACAGCGCCTTACAATAAACACTGATTTTCCTTTCACTACAAACCAATGTCAGTAGATTGGCTTTACTGTGCATGGGTGAGCAAACCTAAGTTTTGGTTTGATAACATCTACATATAAAACTAAAGCATTTTAGAGCCAAAAAGAAATTTTGGAGGTGACATAAATCAACTTGGCCATTTCAACAGAAAAATAAATGGGGGATAAAGCTCTGGGGTTTACCTGCCCACAGTCACACAAATTGAAGTGGCAGGGCTACAGCCATAGTTTAGTCTCCTGACTCCTTATTCAGTGCTTGTTCCACTTTAGCTTTCTGTTAGTACTGAGCAATGCCCAAATCAGTCAGACCTTCTGAAAGTTAGCAGGAAGGTCTAACTTCCTGTGGAACATGACAACAGAAAATGTCAAGCAATGAATTAAAACATGGACCTTACCTCACTCCAAAGTAGTGTTTGCAGAATCCTAAACATTTAGGTCATCAGAAAGAACATCCTGGATAAAAAAATCTCAACATTCCTCCAAATATTTTGAATTTATTTTAGAGCCAGAAGGCCCTAGCAATCATTAAGTGCAATTTTGTAATTTTGCCGAGGATGACATTGATTTTATAGATGTTACTTTCCCAGTTTTACACGAGAGGTCAAAATGAAGACCCCAAAATTTAATGAAATGATTTTTATACTACTCTATACAGGTGATCCCAACTGTGTGAAAAAATTGTTTTGAAAAAAATTCCTTATTGTGCTAATCAAACAAAATGGATTTGCTAGCATAAAATGGTGCAAAGGAAGCCAAGCATCTAGTAAAAACACTCTAGAGGTGATATCATTTACTCTATAGCAACTGAAAAAACAATTCTATTTTTCATCTGACAAATGAAATAAGTGTAGGTCAAATGCAATTCTCCAAACCAGTGTTTAATATGGGTCTCAAGGCACTGGGGGAACTTGCCTATGGCTTGAACTAGAGTAGATAACTTAATAAATTCTTGTTGGGTGGATAAATGGATAAGTGAATGAACAGAGTAAATAAAAGGCCTATGTTAGAAATATAAAAGGAAAAGAGATGGGGCAAAGTGTAGAGCTCTGTTTCATGAAGCTGAGAATTAAGACAAACACTGGGTGTGACAACAGGCCAGCACCCAAAGACCCCGAGCCAGGCAGCTGCAAGGGCACCTCTAAACCAGGGGGTCATGTTGAACTGATGGCTCAAATAAGGAAATAAGGTTCCTAAATTGATAAAAATTTATATGGTGGGTGTGAAGGGGCGGGGTGAGAGGGAACAAACAAAAACCTTGCTGGGGTAAGCTAACCCTCCTTCTTAGGAAGTGAAGAGACTGAAAAAGTCACACTTTGGACCATATTTTCTGAAATTACCTTAACCAATCACTGGCTATAGAGTTACAGACAAGTAAAGTAATTCTGTCCCAAATTTCATGCTGTTTGAATACATGAACTGTACCAGGTAACCATCAAACTAAGACTGGAACAAATAGCATTCATGGGGTGAATAATGTGGATGGGCCAGCAGGTCAGGCTAGGCCAGCTAGATGGCAATGATAAGAGTGAATATTTCAACTGACTGAGACAATCCTCCATCAAACTCTGGAGCCATCCACATCAAGTGTTAGTGGCTCAGACGTATCTGACCCTGTGATTCCAGGAACTGTAGCCAGCTAGGCTCCTCTGTCCATGGAATTTTCCAGGTAAGAATACTGGAGCAGGTTGCCGTTTCCTTCTCCAGGGGATCTTTCCGACTCAGGGATTGAAGCAGGGTCTCCTGCTTTGCATGCAAATGCTTTACCATCTGAGCCACCAGGGAAGCCCCACATCCAATGTGGGTACAAATGTTAAAAAAAAATTCAAACCCAGACCCCTTCCCCATATACCCTTCTTGTTGTCACTGAAGCTTGGAAAAATGCTACTCAAGATAAAACATCTCCAGCTCAAGTTTTTAACAGAAATGCATTTATCCTTTTGTTCGTGGCATCTGCATGAGGTTAGCTCTTCCCCATCCAACCTCCTTCCGTTGGAAATTCTCCTGCTATTCACCTTCACATCCCTTCTGCTAGCTCACAGGCTCGAATGCCAGTGCTCCTTCTGCCTTCTTGATCCCACTCTATACTGCTCCTAGGATCACAGGAGGGGTAATAGCAGGCTTCCATGAAAAGTTCTTCCGCTCACTATTGTATGGCCTTCAGTGAATGGCTCTCAATCGGGGTGATTCTGTTCCCCAAGCAGACATATAGCAATGTTGGGAAATATTTTTGATTGTCGTGATTTCGGTGGGGGGGCATCAAGTGGGCAGAGGCTGCTTTGCTGCTAAACATGCCTAGAACAACCTTCCACCATAAAAATTATTTAGATGAGAAAATTAGATGAGAAAACCCCAGGATCATGTAGATCAAGAAACATACAATAGCAGAAGTTTTAAAGTAGGTGCCTGTGAGATATTTCGGGCAAGCAGACGTAGTTTTTCGATACAGTTAGTGTTTTAAATCCCTGGGTCGAGAAGATCCCCTGGAGAAGGAAATAGCAACACATTCCAGTATTTTTGCCTGGAGGATCCGTCTCTCTCATCCTGGAGACGGTGAGGACTGATGAGCTACAGTCAACAGGGTTGCAGAGTCGGACACGACCAAAGTGACTCAGCACACACACAGTGTTTTAAATAAAATATAAAACAGAACAAACACTAAGCCATTTAGATTGTGGGTTTCCCTGGAAAAACCTTAATATTTAGCAAAATAAAAGGCTCAAATTCCTACATGATTACAATTGGTAAAGCTGAGTAGACATTTTCCTTTTCATGCAGTCAGAGGCTCCAGGTTCAGAGCATCATAGTCCTCTGACCCGTAACAGTCTCTCCCTGTCTCTACCCACTGTTACTGGCCCTTCCTTGTATTTTTAAGATTAAAGCACTAGCTCAATGCATCAAACTTTAATTAAGACTGTTTACATTTTTTAAATAGAGCAAACTTGTGGTTACAGGAGTAAAGGCCTCACTGTGGAATTTCAAATACGAATATTCTAGGCGAGAAGGAAATATTTTTGTTATTGATCTTACGTTAGCTTCCTACTGTATCTATTAATATTATTCTAATCTTCTCACCAACATTATGGAATCCATCCTAAAATTGTGTTCAGTTCATCAAATGACAAAACCAATGCTGAGAGATTAAGAGAGGTGTTGAAAACCATGCTCATATAACACCATTAGCAGGTGGGCTGGGGTTAGCTCTCCAAGCTGTCTTTGTGCTGCTTGATACCGTTCCTTTCACACAGTTCTCAGTGAATACTGTGACCTTTTACATACATAGTGTTCTGTGCGGATGGCCTTTCGAGGCAGTAAAACCTGAGTGTTAATACCTAATGGGCCTTTTAAAACCTTGGAGAAAGTTCCTGAACCTTCTGCGATTTAGCTTACAGAATTTTCTAAAAAGCACAGCGATGTTCAGTCATGGAAATCTCAGGAAGAGTAAAGCACTTAGCATTATTCCTAGGAGAGAGTACAGTTTCAGAAAGTGTTGATTTCACCCCCTCTCCCCTCCAATCTAGTTAACTAAATAAGTTAGTAGAGGTTATGGTAATGACTCATCTGTAGTATGTGGTAGAAGCCATGCAATTAGGGTAGAACTGACTCCTTCCTCAGCTGACTCAGACCCATCAGGGTCATCTGATTCCCCTTGCACAGTTATTGGCTCATATTGGACTTGAGAAGTAAGTTGATTCAATCAGAATGAAGCCCAGGGTTTTTAAGCAAAGTGAGCCAGGGCAGAGAAGCTCTTTTAAGCTGTAAATATTTGGTACGCAAATATAATGCCTGGAGCAGCTGCTTTCATTTTGCTACCATGAGTGGAATCCATCTGAGGAGATGCCAACTAAAGAGAACCACAAACCTGAGGAAATCCCAGAAGAATAAAATAAAGAATTTTAATCAAAGCCTTATTTTCTCTGGATTTTTCTATTACCTATCAGTCAAGTACACTTTCTCTAAACCATGCAGAGTGTTGTATACAGTTGAAGGTACTCTTGTGGTGCTTCCCTATTGACTGCCAAGAGTATTCATCACAGCAACTTGTCTTATTGTTTCAGCCATCCCCGAGTAGGTGTGAAGAAGAAGTATCAGATAAGACAGCTGGAGAACTGGTCTTTCCACCATCATCAAGACAGCAGCTGGTGGTGTCTGCTTTGGTTTAAAGTCATATAACTTCATATTTTTCGGTCAGAGTACGTTACTACTTTGTGGAAAATGCTGGGAAAACTGGGAGTCAAATTCTGGCACTTAATTTCAGTCAGGGACCTGCGAGTGGGTGTTTTCCATGAACTGTGCATTCCACCTTCTCTAGAAGAACACAACTTGAGAAGCGAAGAGGAGGAGTGAAATCATGCCAAGACTTTCAGAAAAGCCAGGGTAACTCTTTCCTGGTGACTTGTCTGTCTAGTCTATTCATACGCCATTGTGTTGGGATGAAAAGGGAGCCATAGGGGTTCTTGGTGCTGTGAGCTCAAGTAAGATACTACATATCTGGATGTGAGCAAAAAGAGTGTATCCTCCAAAGGTCTTAGTGCTTTCAAGTCAAAGGCAGTGGTCCCCAAATCAAATGCCCAGAGGTGGGCAAATGACTTTGATGAATGAAATGGACACCAGGTGGAGGCCTGGAGAGAGTGTAGACCCTGACAGGGACATACCTACTCAGCTCTAATTAAACAGTTTTTAAAAATAATTTGTATATTTTAAAAAATGTAACATTCTACTAATTAAAAATTTTTATATCTCTCTCTCCATAATGAGAATATCAAATAAAATACTTGGATGGAGGGCTTTAGTTCTCAGGTCAAAGACAACTGAGGAGCCGGCTGGATTACCAGAAAAGATTAAGAGGCGACGGCTCTTGGCTCTCAAGGCTGCAAGAGGAGAGTGACTGAGCAAGATGGAGAAGGTGCTGAAGACTGGTGTTTCTGTGGATGGCTTGAACTCAGATGCCTCAGGGTACACGTTTTCACCGGGGTGGCTGCAGAGATCCCTGTCAGGATTGAAGTAGTTTTGGGAGCTTCCACAAACTTTCTGTGACTGAGAGTAGCAGTGAGGTAGCAGAGCTTCCTGATCTCATACTGACCCTCCTCGCATGAGGACGGCTGACCACCCTCAGGGTCTGTGGAGGAAGCCCACTCAAATTCCTGATATACACTGCTCATCAATCTCAGTGAGGGTCCAATCAGAAATTAGAGAAAGATAAATAACAAGAATAAATTTGACAAGCCATGGAAGTCAGAGCTGTTACTAGAGAAATAGTTATTTCCACTTGATGGCTGAGGTAAGCATTAGAATTGCTATTCAATACTCCAAGTTCACAGAGCTAGTTAAACGCAACATTTACACTCAAATCCTAGACTCCAGTCTTAAGTCCCCAGGATCCATAGTGCCCCTCCCAGTATTTCCTGTATTTCCAGTATTTCCATGTTTTTTCCTATCCTTTATTATTTTGTGCACTCCCTAGATAGTGGTGGCAGTTGGATCTAGACATACCAAGAGCATTTGATTAAAATACTATGTTTTTCTTTACTCTCTGTTAACTGTCTACAGAATGATTATTACAGAGAACAGTCTTTGAGAAATATTGCATTATGCAGCTAATGACATAGAAAATAAGTGATTTGAAGGTAAATTTTCACTTCCCATTTTACCTCCATTACTATTAGTGCTGTTCATGAAAAGAAAATTTAGATGAAGTATCTATGGCCCTAACTTCACATTTTTTGGCTGCTCTTAAATATTTTCAAACTGCATGCTGTTAGATTCGGAGTCCAGTTATTATGTAATCAGAACCACTTTCCCTAAAAAGCTTTTTCAAATTGTGAAATGCCATATACTATAAAATATGTACTCAGATTCCTGCAAAGTTGCTTAATCTTTGGCGGTGTCTAAATGATGGCACCAAGAGGCCAATGCCCTGGAAATAAGAAATTATTTCTTTTATTTCCTGAGAGAAGGGGGCCCACCATATCACACAAGGCCACATAAGGAAGTACCAGATTTGGTCAGGGAGAAGCAGGAATGAGGGGAGAGTCTAGGTCAGAGACTTTATTGGGTTTTCCCTAGGAAAGACAAGGCAAGGCAGAGTAAACTGACTAGGATTGGCTGTCTGCAAAATTTCAGTGGGCTCTGGATTTAGGGGGTGGTCTCTGTTGTCTGACACCTCACTCTGGGATGCTTTCCAGCAGGGGACATACTGATTGGTATGTGAAAGTCAGTAAAGGAGGTGGTAGGGACTACAGACTTGGGACTGCACGTGAAAGGTATGCTCCTAGGCAAACGTTACCACTGTAAATTACAGCTGATCCTTGAACAACATGAATTTGGACTGTAACTGCACATGCTGACTTATACATGGCTCTTTTTTCAATAAATACCTACTATAGTACTATATGATTCACAATTGTTGAATCCACAGATGCAGAGCCATAGGTAGGGGGCGCCGACTAAAGTTATATGCAGATGTTCAACTGGAGAGGGGTTGGCACCCTTAGCCTCTGTGTTGTTCAAGGGTCTATAAATAGCCCTGGGAGGAACAGTCTTTTCCTGCAAGGCCCCTAAATCAAGGCCCCTAAGTTCAGACCATCAAGAACAGAAAAAAAAGAACTATAGTTACTATATAATTAGTTCTGTGATAAATGGATGCCAAAGAGACAAATACAAAAATCTAAACACACATATGTACACAACCATGGCCATCAGCCAGGAAGAGGCAGTTGTCAGTATCAAGGCAAGAGTTAGTGAGAGATCCCTACAAATCCTCCTGAAATAAAGTCCCCATAACAAAAGTCAAGTTCAGAGAACCCTTGCACCAACAATAGCACTGGTCAAGGAAGACCCTTCTCCGTCTTTTCCTCTTCTCCCTTGAATTACTGAGATGGGATTGTTTTTGTGACTTGATTTGTTCAGATGACTGTATCTGACTGACCAGCGAAGACAGGCAGCCTGTCTTACATTCATCCAAGGTCAGAGGAAACACTGGGTGTATCAAGGGTTCTAAAGGGTTACACTGCATTTGGGAGAAAACCTTGCAGTTCAATAGCATCTTAAAAGTCTCACGTGCTTTGTTCAGTGTACTCTTCCACCACAGTATAACACAAAAACATATACATATCTAAACAAATGCTATATTCTGTTGGTTCCATTCTACTCAATGGGGTTTAACAACACTGAAGTCCGAAGTATTCCTTAGAAGTAAAAACAGAATATAGAAAGAATTGAGTCTAACATGCTTTTTCCAAACTACTTCTCAGTTCATTTAGCACTGACAATTGTATGGGTTTCCTTTTTCTTTTCTTTTCTTACGTTCACTGAATTAACACTCAGTGTCTAAAATTGCTGCTGCTTGCAGTTCAAGGATATTGGAAGTTCCAACAAACCTTCTCGTAGTCCCATAAAATATCTTTCTCTGAAACAGAAATCCCTGCTGAGATCACAGTACTAAGATCTATTTTGGGACAAAGCTGTTACTTAGATCAGCGATACCAGCTGGCCTGGATGTATATTTTTAAACAAAAGGATTTACTTTACCTATCAGACAGTACTTGATGAGGATTCCCAGAGTCATCGTTATACGAGGCTGCCAAAATGGGTTCCTCCCTCAGATGACACTTTTCCTCTACAGCAACGCTGCTGAAGAAGTCAGGGGATTTACTACTCCCCATGCTCCAATTCCCCCGTGTGCAACATTTAGCCACAGAGACATTACTCTATGCCCTATTTTCTCGAGGGCATTTTTCCTTTCTCCTGTTTCAGATACAATTCTTCTACACCCTGATCTCAAAATGAACTGCAATTGCCTCTCTTTAAAAGTTTTCAACTTTAGGTTTCCTTACGGCCATATTTGTATATAATGATTACACCAGAATATAGCTTTTCTGGATGTTAGGGGTAAAACTAATGATTACTGAATTGTTCATCTCTTCTAATCTCTCCCTTTCTCAGCTCTTCTGTCATGATCATTCTGCTTCCACTTCAGCTGCGCCCACCTGCACATACTGAGTTCACTTCTGGAAATGCTTTCTTTTCATTATTTTATAGATTTTATGAATGTTTCGAAGGTTAACTCAAAACCATTTTTATGGTGTGAAAATGCAAACCACAGAAATGTAATTGGAAGATGTCAACAGATAGGCAGACATGTAACTGGAAAGTGCAAATTCTATGTTGTCTTCCTAAACCCCAAGTTCAAGAACCAGCGCACAGGGGGCTACTTGGAAGTGATCCAGTACTTGCTGTGGTTTCCTGATAAATCACATGGAGATCTGGGCCAGCCAAGCCTGCTCTGGTATTAGCAATGAGGAAGAGGACACAGCTGACTGCTGCCTTCTGGCAGGGCCAATCACAATGAAGTAGATGATTGCCTCTCTGATTTCTCACTCTACAGTCCTGAGGATCTTCACCTTCAAGCCCCAGTGCAACCCTTTCCAAGAAACGTGCTACCCTTTCTGTATATCTTTTTTTTTGTCTTCTCTCTACCTTTCTCAGGTCTGGCCACTTCCTTCCCCCAAGTGCTTTATTGCTCTTCTTTCTGTGCCCTCACCCAAAACTTCCAGGATTCAAACAGGCCTCCTCGTAACTGCCACACACTGAGTTGATTGCTTGATGCTGCAGAAGAAATATACATTCCTGCAGAGCTTTCCAGGAGTTGTATGCAGCTCTGGTATTTTGAGGAGTGTTTGCTTTGTTACAGCAGACTTTGCTAAAAGTGTTGGCTTGGGGTAGGGACTAGAAGAAAATAGAAGTCATGGAGTATGTTGTTTCCTCCTATCTTTTGGATCGATTGAAGTCCTTTTGGAGAAATGGGAAAGAGGAATAAGGTGATAGAACTAGTCAGAATAGATTTCTAAATAAGACTTGGGCTGTTTGTGGCCCACAAGAAACGAAAAGGTACAGAGCAGCAAAGGGCTTTTTTTCCTCTTCCAAGTGGATCCCCACTGTGCTCTGACCTCTTCCAATATCACCAGCCTTGGGAGAACCCAAACACTCAACCATCATCATGAGCTTTGGCATGCTGAAGACAGGCCATGACACAGGAGGCCCACTTCCAAATGGGGCTGTGGGCAGGAGAAGTCAGTTCAGGCAAGAAGAAACAGAATTGGTGGCGGGTGGGGGGCGGCAGGTGAAAGGCTGGTTTGTGGGGACAAGGGAAGGTCCCCTTTGTGGACGGTTGAAAGAACAGAATTACTTTGAAAAGAAGGTAGCTGGTGGTAATGAAGGCAGGGAGAACCTGTGTCCAACGTATACTGGCATAAAAAAGAAGAGGTGGGCTTGCTGTATTGTCAGAGGCAGGTGGAGCCTGCCATATCTTGCAAGTTAGTGGTGCAGGAAATTAATACGATTAGTGATCATTTTTATAGCACTTAACTGCATACCAGTCACTTCACTATAATCTTTCTCTACACTCATTGGTTCGTTTCATCTTTAAAATGACTCTATAGTATCAGCACTATTATCATCAGTATTTTGTAAGGCTTGAAGTGGTTTAGTATTGATAAATCTGCAAAGTCACATGGTTAGGAAGTACTGAACCCTTGAGACTCAGTGTGTGCATATCAAGTTAATGTTACCCTGACACATTGAAAACTCGGCCAAATAGACTCAGAGCACACACTGAGCATCCTTCCTTCCTTATATCCTGAGTTATAAGGTTCCCTTTCTACCTGTTACCTCAATTATCCTTTTAAAAATCTCAAATTAGAGAGGGCACATCTCTAAACTAGTTTCTACTTCAGTCAGGACCCACATTAAATCTGCTTTCCTTCAAGCCCAGCTGGCTGCTCTTTCTGTGACCAGCTGGAGCAGCTCCTGCCTCACCAGAGAGCTGTTGGCGGGCTGGGGTGGCCCATGTTCAGGACTCTCTGGCCGGCTGCTGGCAGATGCTGTGTTGAAGAAATGACACGTGCTGCCACAGCAGCGCTAAGGGGTCCGTCCAAGCTGCCTGCAGCAGAAGAGGAGAGTCTGCAGCCAGGCCTCAGATTTAGAGCCAGGGTGGGCAAGAAGCACATGGAGCAGCAGCCCCCAGCGTGGTTGAGGGAGATCCTAACACACGGTGCTTGCACAAGGCTGAGCCATGTCCAGGAAGAGTTATCTGGTACCACTGAACTCCACAGCGACTAGCCCACAGTTCTTCCACCTTGTACTACAGACATGTGAGGCCTGACAGTTCTTGCTGGCAGGGACTCTGCTGTGTGGTGTGCTCTGTACCGTGCCTGGCAGCATCCCTGGCCTCAACCCTCTACATAGCAGCCATATACCACTCTCTGATCACTACCCTAATAGTGATGATCAAAAATATCTTTGGGCATGGCCAAATGCCCCTTGGGGGATAAAATCACCCCTATTTGAGAAACAATGTCCTTTCTGATCTTGACAAAGTCACTGCATGACAAGGAGAACTGAGTTAGATAAGGAGTCAGGAGATGTGAGTTCTAGCCTCCATGCAGCTCTTGCTAACTAAACAGCAATGGGAAAGTCCCCGTTGCTCTCTGGACTTCAGTTACCACATCTGGACAATGAAAGAGCTGGGGAAAATAATCTTTTAATTTAAGATCATTCCTAGAATTTGTCTGAAGCTTTTAATACTGTTCCCCTCTAGAAAAAAAATCTAGCCACAGTTGAAAACTGGTGTTAGAGGGATTCAAACTCATCTAGTTTATTTACTAGTTTATTTCTTGGCACACAGCACTCAAAGCCTCATGGATATGACAGAAATAATTCAATTTATAGAGGTCAGCATTTCTTCAAAGGTGGTCAGTGGACCATCATCTGAAATGCTACTTGAAAAAAACACAGATTCTTCAGCTCAAAGCCAAATCTACTGAATATCTGCAAGATGAGACCTGGAAATCTGCATTTTAATAAATTCCCTGGGTAATTCTTGTGCATATTAAAAGTTGAGAGCCACTGATTAGATGATGCTCCCAACGAATTTACCATCTATTTGGACAGAAAAGAATTGTAAAAATCTAAAAAAAAAAAAAGAAAGAAAGAAAAATCTTTAAGTAAAAGTGCTAAGTGCGCAAAGATGCTAAAAGGGGTAGGGGAATGAAATGGCTGAAACATTCACTCAAACCTAAAATGAGATCTTAGTTGGGACTTCCTAGTTGAAATTACCAATTTAGGCACTGGGTAAATGAAGTACATGGTATTAGATGACCTTATTTGAATCCTCCCAGCCATTTTCTTTTCATTTTAAGAACATTTATATACAGTGAAATTCAAAGGTTAAGTTTGCATTTTAACACATCTTGACAAACACAGAGACTCATGAAACCACCATTTCAATGAATACTCTCACTCCCAAAGTCCCCTAGTTTCCCTTTCAGTCAGTTCCTAAATCCTACAGAGAACAGTTCTGATTCCTAGCACATGGTTCAGTTTTGCCTGTTCCTAAAATTTTTGTAAATGGAGCCATACAGTCTATACTGTTTTGTGTCTAGTTTCTTCTACTTAACATAATATTGCTTTAGATTCATCTGTATTGTTGTGTGTATCAGTAGTTTGGTATTTTTAATTGGTAAATATATATATGGTTTCCCTGGTAGCTCAAATGATAAAGAATTTGCCTGTAATGTAGGAGACCAGGGTTTGATCCCTGGGTAAGGAAGATCCCCTGGATAAGGGAATGGTTTCCCATACCAGTATTCTTGCCTGGAGAATTCCATGGACAGAGGAGCCATGTGGGCTACAGTCTATGGGGTTACAAAGAGTTGGGCATGAATGAGTGACTAGCACACACACACACACACACACACATATATACCGCAATTTATCCATTCTTACGTTGATACTTATTTATTATGAAAAAGCTGTTTTAAATATTCTTTTGAAAGTCCTCTGTGGAAATATATTTTAATTTCTCTTAGCTACTTAGAAACAATCTTCTGCATCATAAAGTGGATATGTTTAGCTTTAGAGGAAAATATAAAATAGTTCTGCTATGTGGTCGTAATGTTTACAGGCTCAGCATCATATGAAAGTTTCAGTTACACCATATCCCTAACATACGGTGTAGTTGATCTTTTAATCAGCTGGCATGTGTGTAAGACTATCTCAGTGGTGTTTTAACTTGGATATCCCTAGTGACTAATGAGCTGAGAAGGCAATGGCAACCCACTCCAAAACTCTTGCCTGGAAAATCCCATGGACAGAGGAGCCTGGTAGGCTGCAGTCCATGGGGTCGCTAGGAGTCCAACAGGACTGAGCGACTTCACTTTCACTTTTCACTTTCATGCATTGGAGAAGGCAATGGCAACCCACTCCTGTACTCTTGCCTGGAGAATCCCAGGGACAGGGGAGCCTGGTGGGCTGCTGTCTATGGGGTCGCACAGAGTCGGACACGACTGAAGTGACTTAGCAGCAGCAGCAGTGGCAAATGGGACTTCCCAGGTGGCGCTAGTAGTAAAGAACCTGCCTGCCAATGCAGAGACATGAGACATGGGTTTGATCCCTGGGTCAAGAAGATCCCCTGGAGAAGGGCATGGCAACCCACTGTAGTATTCTTGTCTGGAGAATCCCATGGACAGAGGAGCCTGGTGGGCTACAGTCCACTGGGTCACAGAGTCAGACATGACTGACGTGACTTAGCACTCACAGTGACTAATGATGTTGAGGATCTGTTCGTGTGTTTATTGGCTATTCACAAACTTTCTTTTGTGTAACATTTATTTAAGTCTTTTGCCCACTTTTAATTGAGTTTCTTTTATTGTTCACTACAGCCATTCTTTATTACTGATATCAGTTCAGTTCAATTCAGTCACTCAGTTGCTCTTTGTGACCCCATGGACTGCAGCACACCGGCCTCCCTTTCCATCACCAACTCCCGGAGTTTACTCAGACTCATGTCCATTGAGTCAGTGATGCCATACAACTATCTCATCTCTGTCATCCCCCTCTCAATCCTTTATAAAATACAAGTATTTTCATATTTTCTCTCTATTACAAGGTGCTCAAGAAATAAATGAATCTGAATTTGGAGAGAGCCTGTTCACATCCAGAAAGAGACCATTTTCACATATAAACCAATTTCTTTTCCCTAGGCTCTCAGCTTCCTAGGTTGGCTGGGAAGTATTGTCTGTTATTTACATGTAACTCCCTTGCGAGAAGCTCACTACTTCATAAATTATGGCTCTCTTTACAAGCATACTTTCTGAATTTAGTAAATCAATATAAATGTGGGAGACTCTAAAATTTGCAGCATTAGAGAACTCTGCTTGACCTGCCACGTCTGTTTTTCTCTGACTGTGCTTTTCTTCAGCTCCCGCCCTCAGAGCATCTCTCCTTACAGCAAGTGAGTCAAGTGCTCATTACTAGCAATAGCTAATGGGCTCAATTCTGTCTTTCCAGCTGCTTTCAGTCCCCATCAAATGGATTTCTAGGTGTCACTTGATACCAACTCATGGAAAGTTCTGATGCCAAGAAATCAGGCATAATTGTGAATTATCCTGGGGTTATGGAGAGGACTAAATGGTGTAATACATACAAGTAACTCTTTAGAAAATTATCTGCAAAATGGTAAATACATATTAGCTGCTGCTAAGTCACTTCAGTCATGTCCGACTCTGTGTGACCCCATAGGTGGCAGCCCACCAGGCTCCCCTGTCCCTGGGATTCTCCAGGCAAGAACACTGGAGTGGGTTGCCATTTCCTTCTCCAGTACATGAAAGTGAAAAGTGAAAGTGAAGTCGCTCAGTCGTGTCCAACCCTTAGCATGGACTGCAGCCTACCAGGCTCCTCCGTCCATGGGATTTTCCAGGCAAGAGTACTGGAGTGGGGTGCTACTGGGTGTTATTATTATTATTTTTACCATAGGATCCCTACCCAGAATTATTAAGGAATAAGTTATTTCACATATCCTGCTTTTCCCAGGTACTGAAACTCACATCTTTAATTTCATCCTTTCACATGAGAATATTTAGTATCTGGAAATATCACTAAAATATACTATTATGCAGTTTTGGCTATCTATCTCCTTGAATATGGTATACTAATTTAAGGGAACAATTCTTGATCACTATCATCATAAGCTATTATAATTCAGGCTACAAAAGACCTCCTCAAAGTATACGAACTCTTTGTCTAATGGCACGGCTTGTAAAGCAGTTTGGGTCATGGATCCCCCTAAGAAGTGAATAAAAGCTATGATTCTTTACTCAGGAAAATGTACACATGGATAAAAACAAAATCCCAAAACCCCAACCTCTAATATGCACAGCTTTAAGAAGACTTATGTGTCCTTAGAGGTCACTACAGGCCTCTAGGAGGGACCCCAAAATTCATGCCTCATACTAAGCAATGACGAGGAGAAGGAAGACAAGGACGAGCCTCTAAATATGCCAGCACTCTGCCCTATGCTAGGCACTGTGCCCTATTCCCTGCATAGTCTTTCAATGTTTGCCTAAGCTTACTAAAGATGAGAGTTTCAGGATGACAGGGGATGAGATGGTCAGATGGCATCACTGATGCAATGGACTTGAACTTGGGCAAACTCCAGCAGATGGTGGGGGACGGGGAGGCCTGGTGTACTGCAGTCCATGGGGTCACGAAAATTTAGGCATGACTTGGCAACTGGAAAACATAACAGCACTATGTGAGGCTTCTTTTGCATACCATATTTAATCTTACCAGTCTCATGAGGTATATTCTGTTTATGTCCATTTTTCAGATGAGAAAACTTAAGATCAGAAAATATGCAATATAATACACCTAACAATTGAACAGAGGGAATTATCAAATTCTAGAGCCCAAAGTTTTATCACCAATGCTTTCTAAGTCCTCCCTTCTCTTCTTCCATTATTCCTAACAGGAATTAAAATTCAACCATTCACTGAGCATCTATTTCATGTCAATCAATGATGTACCATCTTTACATGTAAAATCTCGGTTAATCCTCACAACTGCCATGTACACTGTATCAATAAGTATTTTTAACTCTGATCATCACAAAAATGGAGGCTTCAGTTAAAACAACCTTTCTCACACAAAATAAACAGCTGAGTCTGGAGTTGAGTCCAAATTTACTTCTACTAATAGGAAAGAACAAATCTGATTCCATAGTAGATGTTTCTTTAGCTCTAAACCTTGGGCTTTGTTGCCTGTGCTTAGTCATGTTAGCCCTGCATCTTCTGTAGAAGAATGTTGCCTATAAACTAAAACATTCAGGATAGCCCATTCTTGGGGCTCTGACCTTTAAGAGTCCATTCATACAGAGATAAAAATCTGCAGAACAGAGAGTAACATTTGTCTTATTGGAGGTTTATAGGAACATCCTGACCTAATCTATGTAGAAAACTACAAGAGCAAAGGATTGCTACACCAAGAAGTGTGCAACAACTAACCATGCTTCTTCCTCACTGTGCCATTAAAAGTGCTTTGCTGAAACCCTCTGAAGAGTTTGGGGGTGCTTTGGGTCATGAGTCACCCATCTCCTTGTATGGCCCTGCAACCTTTCTCTGCTCCAGACTCTGATGTTTTTGTTTGCTTGGCCTCACTGCATGTTGGGCACAGAAACGTTTTCAGTAACACTCCAGGCAATGTCTTTCCATTTCCTCTTACTTCTAGGAGGCACCACTATTTTATATACACAGTCACCGATATACACCAATTTAGCCATTTGTTTCCTAGGCCAAATTTGATGATAACTAAGTTCCGACTTCAGGAGGTTGTATATGGCTTTCCTCTCCAGTCACCTTATAATGTGACTTATAATGCCTTATAATGACCTTATAATGCATGGGGTCAGGCTCACCTCTGATTCAGCTGAGGCTTAGTTCTTAGGAAGATCTTTCTGCTCCTCCTACATAATTATTTAATATCCTCTGTCTTTATGAAACTGCCTGATTGGCCCCAGGAATCATAGGGAGAGACCTTCTACAGCTTCATATTAAAAGGAGAGCTACAGAGCATAACTAGATACATTGTCATGTGCAATTTCTGCTTATGATTAAGGATATATGTTGATCCTCAATAAAGATGCTTTGCTTTATGAGTATTTTACTTTTCCACACAAGGTGGTTTCTGAGAACACTGAGGTGGGACCACAGCATTGTGTTATCTTATGCTTGAATTCTTTCCTTGGTACAGTGCAGAAAAATATGATGGCTTGTTCTCCTGAGATGAATCTTGAATAACTAAGACTTTAAGGAGTTCTTCTGTTTGGCTGTCTGGAATACCACAAAAGCTATTACTTACCTCTTCTCCCTCTTGTTCACACTCTCTAAGGGATGGTTCACAGGAAGTGAATGGATAAAATTAAAATTCATTTCAATTATCAATAATTACTCAAGACAGGAGTCAGGAAACTAAGACCTAGGAATCAAATCCAGCTTGCTGCCTGTTGTAAATAAGGTTTTATTGGAGTACAGCCATGCACACTGGTGTGTACGTGTGTGTGTGTGTGTATTGGCTATGGGTATTTTCACACTACAATAGTAGGTTCAAGGAGTTACAAAGAAACAAAGATCATCTTGATCTACAAAGCTTTAAATGTTTACGGTCTAGCCCTATTCAGAAAATGAGTTCCAAACCCCAACATGCTTATGAAGATAAACATATTGCATAACAAAAAGCCCTCTCTGGCTTTAAAGTTAAGTGTTTCTTCTCATTTTGAAATATTGTTCAGTTCAGTCGCACAGTTGTGTCCAACTCTTTGTGACCCCATGGACTATAGCACACCAGGCTTCCCTGTTCATCACCAACTCTCAGAGCTTACTCAAACTCATTTTCATTGAGTCAGTTATGCTATCCAACCATCTCATTCTCTGTCGTCCCCTTCTCCTTCCAACTTCAATCTTTCCCAACATCAGGGTCTTTTCTAGTGAGTCATTTCTTTGGATCAGGTGGCCAAATTATTGTAGTTTCAGCTTTAGCATCAGTCCTTCCAATGAACATTCAGGACTTATTTCCTTTAAGATGAACTGGTTGGAACTCCTTGCAGTCCAAGGGACTCTCAAGAGTCTTCCCCAACACCACAGTTCAAAAGCATCAGTTCTTTGGCTCTCAGCTTTCGGTATAGTCCAACTCTCACATCCATACATGAATACTGGAAAAACCATAGCTTTTACTAGATAGACTTTTGTTGGCAAAGTGATGTCTCTGCTTTTTAATATGATGTCTAGGATGGTCATAACTTTCCTTCAAGAAGTAAGCGTATTTTAATTCATGGCCGCAGTCACCATCAGCAGTGATTTTGGAGCCCCCCAAAATAAAATCAGCCACTGTCTTCACTGTTTCCTCATCTATCTGCCATGAAGTGATGGGGCTGGATGTAATGACCTTAGTTTTCTGAATGTTGAGTTTTAAGCCAACTTTTTCACTCTCCTCTTTCACTTTCATCAAGAGGCTTTTTAGTTCTTTGCTTTCTGCCATAAGAGTGATGTCATCTGCATATCTGAGGTTATTAATATTTCTTCCAGCAATCTTGATGTCAACTTGTGCTTCATCTAGTCCAGCATTTCTCATGATGTACTCTGCATATAAGTTAAATAAGCAGGGTGACAATACACAGCCTTGACATACTCCTTTCCTGATTTGGAAACAGTCTGTTGTTCCCTGTCCAGTTCTAACTGTTGCTTCTTGACCTGCCTGCAGATTTCTCAGGAGGCAGGTCAGGTGGTCTGGTATTCCCATCTCTTTAAGAATTCTTTCACAGTTTGCTGTGATTCACACAGTCAAAGGCTTTGACATAGTCAATAAAGCAGAGTAGATGTTCTTCTGGAACTCTCTTGCTTTTTTGATGATCAACTGGATATTGGCAACTCAAATTGGAAATATTCTTGTGGCACTCCAAGAGTATCATGGGTACTGTACCCACTGTGTCTAAGAAAGTCAGTCCTGCCTCCAGCCTAAACTGTATAGTCCTCAGCAGCCCTTATTCAAAAGATGAGGAAACCAGATCTTACAGCCACTGAAGTTCTCCATGTAAGACCCTGCAGCTAGTAAGTACCAAGAGCCAGATTCTGCCTGGCCTAGGAAGGCAAACTCTTGATTACTTTGTGTACATTTCCTTTCCCTTGTCATGTCCTGAAATGACCGTGGGAAAAGTTATATGACTCCAGAACCACCAGAAATGAAAGAAAAGCTTTTCCATGAAAGCACTTGGGCTGACTGCCTTATGGTCTGTCCTCATTATTCTTAAAGCTAGTAGGCAGTTTAATTAGTGTTTGTAAAGTGTTTTCAAAATAAATAGTTGTGGATACGGATAAAATATATTTATTTCTTGGAATGGTTTCTCTCCCTGGAGTCTTTACCAAGAGCTGAGATGAAATTGTCACTTGTCCCTGTCACTAGACCCTTAGTTCCTCAGTTAAGGAAACACTGAAGTTTTTAGTTGCATGTGTTCACTAAAATATATGTCTTGGCATTTTCACTCTCAGAAAATATTGAACAATAATTTAAGCTGCCTTCCTGTGTTGTCTATAACTTGTGTAGGACGTTGCTGGCTGCAGAGAAAGCTTGGGAAGAGGCACAGAAATGAGAGACTGGAAAGATATGGTCCCAAAGGGAAAGGAATAAGTATACTACTTTCTTTTTCTTCACAAATACAGATCAAATAAGAGCTTCTGAAACAAAAAGGAAATGCTGCTCAGCATGGAAGCCTGAGCATCTAGAGGAGCAAGGACTGTCTGCTCAGTAAACAGAACAAGTGCTGCAAGAGTCCACCAGTGCTAACAGTTACCAGGAGCTGCGTGCCATCATCCCAAGGACCCCAGCAATGTCCTAGGCTCCAAAATCTCTCTTGATCCAACTTCCTTGAATTGTTTGTCTTTGGATCAAGACTTTGAACTGATTACATTGAGGGTAAGGTTGTGAATGTATGGGGAAGGTCACAGCTAACTTCTGATGCAGGTTGGCGAGAGAAAGAAGAGGGAGAAGTCTTACGCAATATGGGTCAAATGGGAAAGGCAAAGAGGTGCCCATGGGGACCTCTGGGGGAGAACATTCACTTAATGACTCAGAGAATAAGAGAACAGAAGGAAAGATGGAAACAGAGTGTTTGCTTGTATTCAAGGAAGTGTCTACACACAAATTTTACCAGTTTCACAATGTTCCTATGAAAGTTACTACAGCCAGTTTTAAGAAGTTGCCCCCTAATTTTTTCCCCCTGAATTGAAATGCTGTATCAGTTCCTTCCACTAGGACACAGAAGTGTCCTTTACGATGTCAACTCTTAGACTATACGGCAATGGTATCAGCACCACCTAGTTCCACCCCAGACCTCCTGAAGTAGCATCTGCATTTTTCACTGGCTGCCTAGTGACTAAAATGTACACATGAGAGTTTGGGAAGCACAATCTAAGGTATACTTGAAGCGCTGATCTATTAAAAGGTAGGTGGGTGATCTCTGAGAGGGAATCCTAAAGGTGGTAACCCTGACCCCCTCTGGGAAACATATGACTTATGGTAACAAAAATGTGTGTGAATACCTAGTAACAACCAATTTATTCTCAAGTTACAGCTAGGACTCTAGAGACTCTGCTCCAAACAGGGCTCAACAAATGTAAAATGTGTAGAATGACCTTATTCCATGTAGCGTTTCAGTTCAACTGCAGAAAAATGCTGTAATTAATGTTAGAGCCAGGGAACAGCTGGAGTCTTGCCTTTAAAAAAGAAAATCAATAACAATACAAAAGGCTTTCAATTATTTGGGGGCCAAAACACCTCTGCCACACTCTGCCTACTCCTAAATGTCAGTACAGTATTTGACAAACTTAACATGGAACACTCATGAACTGTGATGTGTTATACAAGTCATATTTGCTCAGCGGGAAAAGATAGCTGGAGTAGGAAATTAAAGCACTATTTTTGTTGGCTTCTAAAAAAGGAAAGTGAAAAGTGCAAGTTAGTCACTCAGTTGTGTCCGACTCTTTGTGACCCCATGCATTGTAGCCCACCAGGCTCCTCTGTCCATGGAATTCTCCAGGCAAGAATTCTGCAGTGGGTTGCCATTTCCTTCTCCAGTGTATCTTTCCAAGCCAGGGATCAAACCTAAGTCAACTGCACTGCAGGCAGACCCTTTATCGACTAAGCCACCAGGTGAGCCTACCCTCAGGTCAAAAAAGGGGGATCTAGTAAATGAAGTAATCTCTCTTGCCACTGCTTTGATTTCTACAAGAGTGCAACCAAGAAAAACAATTCCCTATATTTCTGTATATGTCTATTCTCAAAATGCTTTCATATATAAAAGGGTGACTGGGAGCATGGATTCAAATATGGTTCTTCCACTTACAAATGGTATTATTTAGTGGTAAACGACACAGCTTTTCTTAGTCTCAGTTTCTTCAGTTCTGTAAAATGAGTATTATACTAGTAGTTATTCCATAGGTCTGTTGTGAATTTTAAATAAGATAATACATATAAAGTGTTTAGCATAGTACCTAGCACACAGTAAGTGTAGCTAAAATCTATCTACCATCATTATCATCAGCTAAGTAGTTTTTATTATCCTTATTTTGGGTGGAGGAGACGAAGCACTGAAAAGTTCAGGGACCCATAAAACATCATGTAATTTTGGGATGAGGAGAACAAAGACCTCATTTCTTCCTTCTCAACCTCTCTAGTGGACACTGCACAGACCTCAATGCAAACCACATCATCTGTATTTATATTCATCCCCCAAAATATACAGTTCTGACAAAAAATATACTTCAAAGCATAATAGTCATAGACCCTTATTACAAGTTCATTACTTGCTTGAGAACCAAGAATTATATGTTGGCCCCTCAAGAGAACTTCTTTGGGAAATGTTAGCATCTTTTCTTTGCTGCTGTTAATACGTGCTTTACTCTAATGTTTCCCAGGGATGATCATACCTTTCCAAAGTGCCATTACAATCTTTCCAATATAGAGTAGCATTTGATGGAAGAGAGAATGGGCTTACTTTAGGGCTGAGTTTTCTCAAAAATAATAGACTCAATGAATCTGGATATAATTAATCAGAATCAATCAGTCAGTCAATTCAGTCACTCAGTCATGTCCAACTCTTTGCAACCCCAGGGACTGAAGCATGCCAGGCTTCCCTGTCCATCACCAACTCCTGAAGCATACTCAAAGTTATGTTCATCAAGTCAGTGATGCCATCCAAACATCTCACCCTCTGTCGTCCCCTTCTCCCACCTTGAATCGCTCCCAACATCAGGTTCTTTTCTAGTGAGTCAGTTCTTCACATCATGTGGCCAAAGTATTGGAGTTTCACCTTCAACATCACTCCTTCCAATGAATATTCAGGACTGATTTCCTTTAGAATGGACTGGTTGGATCTCCTTGCAGTCCAAGGGACTCTCAAGAGTCTTCTCCAACACCACAGTTCAAAAACATCAATTCTTTGACGCTCAGCTTTCTTTATAGTCCAACTATCACATCCATACATGACTACTGGAAAAACCATAGCTTTGACTAGACAGACCTTTGTTGGCAAAGTAATGTCTCTGCTTTTTAATATGCTGTCTAGGTTGGTCATAGCTTTTCTTCCAGGGAGCAAGTGTCTTTTAATTTCATTTCCACAGTCACCATCAGCAGTGATTTTGGAGCCCAAGAAAATAAAATATGTCACTGTTTCCATTGTTTCCCTACCTATTTGCCATGAAGTGATGGGACTGGATGCCATGATCTTAGTTTTCTGAATGCTGAATTTTAAGACAACTTTTTCATTCTCCCCTTTCACTTTCATCAAGAGGCTCTTTAGTTCTTTGCTTTCTGCCATAAGGGTGGTGTCATCTGCATATCTGACATTATTGATATTTCTCCCCAGCAATCTTGATTCCAGCTTGTGTTTCATCCAGTCCAGCATTTTGCATGATGTAATCAGAATCTATACTAATGATAATTGTCTATTCTGCACAGTTCCACCCAAGTTCATTGCTTAAAAATTACACTACAGCTTTCCTTCTTTTGGGAATATTAATGTAAAAACAAAGAAATGGTCTGTATCCTAAACACTTGGGTTCTACCCATAAGATAAAACATTCCTCACTGCTGTCTGCTGGCACCTTTACTCCCAGCCACTCAAAGACTGCTTCATTTCCTTTCATGAAAATTCTAACCAAGCATAATTATCTGATTTCTAAACACAGAGGAAAAGATACATTATGATTAAAGAGACCAAATTTTATCTCCCCTTCTGAGTAAATTAAGTAAACTTAATTTATTTCCTCTCTTTGGATCTTGATTTTCCTAACAGTAAATAAAGATGGTTAAGCTAAATAATTTCTTTGGTTTCTTTCANCCACCCAAGTTCATTGCTTAAAAATTACACTACAGCTTTCCTTCTTTTGGGAATATTAATGTAAAAACAAAGAAATGGTCTGTATCCTAAACACTTGGGTTCTACCCATAAGATAAAACATTCCTCACTGCTGTCTGCTGGCACCTTTACTCCCAGCCACTCAAAGACTGCTTCATTTCCTTTCGTGAAAATTCTAACCAAGCATAATTATCTGATTTCTAAACACAGAGGAAAAGATACATTATGATTAAAGAGACCAAATTTTATCTCCCCTTCTGAGTAAATTAAGTAAACTTAATTTATTTCCTCTCTTTGGATCTTGATTTTCCTAACAGTAAATAAAGATGGTTAAGCTAAATAATTTCTTTGGTTTCTTTCAGTTCTAAAGTTATGCAATCCTATGACTTTCAGCATCTTACATTGGAATAAGTAGGGAAGTGAACAAAGTGAAAATTAAAAAGAAAGTATACATATTTACAGTCTAAGTTAACTGTGAAAGTGTTTTTTAATATAAATTTATTTATTTTAATTGGAGGCTAATTACTTTACAATATTGTATTTGTTTTTTAATAATTGTTCCTTAAAGCCAGTGCTGGACTCTTAGAAATATAAAAGTTCAACACTGACTGCTTTTATTTTTATTTGCATTTTGTCTTTCCAAGTGGCCCAATGTAAAGAATCCACCTGCAAATACAGGAGATGGGGGTTCAATCCCTGGGTCGGAAAGATCCCCTGAAGGAGGAAATGGCAACTCACCCCAGTATTCTTCTCTGAAAAATCTCATGGACTGAGTGGCCTGGCAAGCTACAGTCCACAGGGCACAGAGCTGGACATGACTGGGTGACTAAACACACACACATGGGACTATAAAGGCCAAGGTCTTATTTGAACAGGAGGAAGAATACAGAAGATTACGTCATTTCCTTCTTCTTACCCCCTCTCCTCATGCTCTCTCTCTCCCTGTCATGCAATTGAACATGGATATATAAAATTCATGCATGATGTTATTCTGTTATATTCAGCTTTTCATTTATTTTGTCCTTCACCCATAGTCTACTCATGGTCTGAATCTGTAATAGCTGTAAGAACTATAAAGGTGGGAAGCTCAAGTCTCAAGGCATGATTAGTGTCTAAACTTTCTTGATTTAATATAGAGTTCTAAGGACAATGCAAAATTGATTTATCCACGAATGAAGGAGATAAAATGTGCACTTGGTCAATCACAAAGGATATTTTCAGAACTCAAACCAGTAAGTACAGGATTCCTAATCCATGATTCCTTCCTAAAGGTTTATTGCTCCCTGAGTAATACTGGCATAAAGGTCTTGAGATTTAATTGTTTGAAACGAGATTGTGAAAATTAACTTCAGAATAAAAGTTCATACCTTTCCTGGGACATTAGAGGGGAAAGGACCAAAAAATAAAAAGAATGAAAGCCCATGGCAAAAATGAATCTTCCAGCAATATCTTATGTATAAAGAAATTATTTATAAGACAGATGCATAATTTCTTAAGAAAATTGGACTTCATCATAGCTGTCTTGGTTCAAAAGTTAAAATTGTTTAATTTTAGCCAGTTGTTTGTCATTAAACTTTATTCTCATTTGATAGTAATATAAAGCACTTATTTTCTTTCTTCCAGAATTTCTGGTAATGCTATCCCAATTTGAAAGTCTAATGAGAATTTGGTGTTCATTTTGACAATTGTTGGGTTAACTAGACAGGCAATATCAGATAAATCCAATTCCCTAACTATATATAATTTCTTTTTACCATTAAAAACACCATACATTCTTGAGAAGGCACCACACCTCTTATGCCACAAATTCTGACATTTTCTTAGACTTCTTTTAACTTATATATATATATAGTTATATATATATATAATTTATTGGGGTGTAGTCCCTTTACAATACTGTTAGTTTCTCATGTAAAATGAAGTAAAACAGCTATATGTACACATATATCCCCTTTCTCTTGGATCTTCACCCCATGCCCCCTTCCTAATCACCTCCCATCTAGGGTACCACAGAGCACCTGAGCTTCCTACTGTACTTAACAGGCTCCCACTAGCTATTCATTTTACACATGGCAGTATATATATGTCAATCCCAACTTCCCAATTCATCCCACCTCCCTTCCTCCCATGTCCACATGTCTGTTCTCTGTATCTGCATCTTTATTCCTGCCCAGCCAATATGTTCATCAGTACCATTTTTCTAGATTTCACATATATGCATTAATATATGATATCTGCTTTTACCTTTCAGATTTACTTCATTCTAAAATTTGAGGAATTCCCTATCAAATTACCAATGGTATTATCCACAGAATTAGAGCAAAAAGTGGAAACACAATAGCTCAAATAAAAAAAGAAATCTTGAGAAAGAAAAATGGAACTGGAAGAATCAGGCTCCCTGACTTCAGACTATACTTCAGAGCTACAGTAATCAAGACAGTATGATACTTGCACAGAAACAGAAATATAGATCAATGGAACAGTATAGAAACCCAAATATAAACCCACACCTATGATCACCTAATTTATGACAAAGGAAGCAAGAATCCACAATGGGGAAAAGATAGTCTCTCCAATAAGTAATGTTGGGAAACTGGACAGCTACACATAAAAGAATGAAATTAGAACACTCCCTAACACCATACACAAAAAGTAAACTCAAAATGAATTGAAGACCTAAATGTAAGACCAAACACTATAAAACTCTTAGAGGAAAACATAGGAAGAACATTCTTTGGCATAAATCACAGCAAGAACTTTTTTGACCCACCTCCTAGAGTAAAGAAAATAAAAACAAAATAAACAAATGGGACCTAGTTAACTTTAAAGCTTTTGCACAGCAAAGAAAACCATAAATGAGATGAAAAGACAACCCTCAGAATGGGAGAAAATATTTGCAAACAAAAGCAACTCACAAGGGATAATCTCTAAAAATACAGAAACAGCTCACACACCTCAATATGAAAAAAAAAAAAAAAAAGGAAGAAAGAAACAATCCAACGAAAAACTGGGCAGAAGACCTACGTAGTCTCTTCTCCAAAGAAGGCATTCATAGGCTTTTTAGAATTGACATTACAAAGGGGAAAGAGCTGTCATAAGAAATGAATGATCTGGACACTGGCAAAATCGCACATTGAAAGTTATTTAGATTTAGTAAAAGCCTAGCCAAAAAATATATTTTTTATGAATACTTCTAGAAGTATGCTCTGAAAACACTTTCTCTATGAGATGCTCTGGAAAAATAAAATCGGAATCTCTACCTACCAACCTATACTTCGGCCTCCTATCTATCTGTATATATTGTGTGTAAATATTCAAACATATTTATTTAATTTCTTTCTGTGGTCAAGTCATCTTTGGAAATGCTATATACTCCATTCAGTTCTTAGAGAATGATAACTTTATGGTGGTTTGTTCAAGTTTCTGAGAAGCCTGTAATCAAAATGTAACCCTTTTAATTTTATTTATTTGAAAACTTATTTGGCTATGGGACCATTGTTTCATGATCCATATTTTAACATCCTATAGAGTATACTGTAGGACATGCCATCATAATCTATCCTTTAGTTTGGAAATATGCGGTTGTGGTCTCCTTGATTAAACCTTCAGCTCAATCATTTCAAACTACAGAATGAACGAGTTTATAGATAATAATCTCCAGAACAACTACCCACTCATTCAACAACCCTGTCCCCACACATTCTCCACACCATACCCTTCTGATCACTCTGTGTGTGGCATGGATTATTGAGACCACACCTCTTACTTTTCCCATTCATTAGAATCCTGGTCAAATCGCATTTCTTCTGTGAATTCTATTGCAGTGCCTATGATCAAATGGATCTTTTCCTTCTTTGAACTCCAAAAGCACTTAGCATTTCCACAATTATGATAATGATTTACAAATCTTTTAATATGTCTGAGTCTTGATTTTATGCCTAATTGTTTAAGCTCTTAAAAGGGCAGAACTCTATTTCGTGGATTTCAGACTCATAGCCCTAATGCGGTCTTAGTCAAATAAATCATCATTCACTTGCCATATGCAGCAATACTGAACCCTCTCCCCTTATGAATCACATCATCCTGGACTGCCCACAGATGAAAGCAGTGGTCCCTTCCCTAAAGTGCAGCAATCAATACTGCATTTCTCAGTCTGTATTTATAAATGGGAAATTAACTGCCTTCCATCATTGTTCTAATTGACCTTCAGCTTAGGTTTGAAAGGAAAGACCTCAAACAGAAGGCTTTATTGATGGTATCAATCCATTAATGGTGCCTTTGGTTTCGTTACAATGGTGCCACAGGAAATAAAGAAACACATTTTGGTAGTCTGGGTGGTGGGGGTCAGTTTGGCATCTCTAAAAATAAAAAGGTCCTCAGTAAATGAGCAGGGGAACTTTAAGGACAACACTTACTTCTTGTTCGAGTTCAAATCTTGAGGAAACATCAAAATGAAATCCAAGCTAACTTGTGAGGGAAACAGAAGTAGCTAAATGTCTGCTCTGCAATTGGACTGAGACCTTTCCAAATCAGCTTAGTTAATGCTGCAAAACTGCCTCACTAAAATAGAAAACAGCCAACGTGTTAACTGGCCATTTCTAATTCTCAGTGCACTGACTGGGTACTAAGTGTATTTACTCCTTAAGTCACTACATACTTGTCACCTTGTTACAGACACTGCTAGGAGAAGACATGGTCTTTGTAGAAAAACAAAGGGCTCTTAGCTGTTTCTTTTTGTGCAAAATGGGACTAGAGGTTTCTGAGACGGGGAAGTCAAACAATCCAAGAATATGCAGCCAAAATGAGAAAGAACCATCACTTCCCTTGGTCCTTAGTTTGGCATTTCTTAAATGAAGGAACAATATTTTCAAACAAACTTTCCAAGTAATTCTCATGTGCAGAGATTTGAGAAGCATTATTTTAACGAATTAGAATGATAGCAATAGTGAAACAGACTATAAACACTCCACTCAGGAAGCTTTCCTCTAGAAAACAGAACAGTTACGTGCAGGAAACATATCTTCTCTATATATGTTCAAGCATTCAGAATAATGAGTTATGTAATGTGTACACAATTATATACAAATAAAATGGTGGACAGGAGAAAGGGAAAACACAAAGACAGGAAGGAGATAGGGCAAAAAAGAGAATTTCATTCAGAGTGCTTGGACAGGTTCATTTTTCTCTTGAGCATAGTATGCAATCAAGAATTCTCTCCACCTTTACATGCTATCTTTTGAATGAAAAAAATAAGGTAATCTTAATATATTTTCAAAAAGCTTTATTTTATTCTTCATTTTTCAGGTTGAATACCTTCCCCAAAAAGTCACTATCTTTAGCCTCTAACAATCTTCTGCTAAAATGGGTTATCTTCCTAAAGTGTTCTGAGTTTCAAGTTTCAAGGAAGAAACTAAAACTTATTGAAAACTTACTTATGTGCCCATCACAGAGCTAAACACTTTACAAAAGTGCTCTGTGATGTTACATTCAAAATACCCTTGACAAAAAATCACCATTATCTCTGTTTTACAGGTGAAGGTGATGGTGATGATGATGACTGAGCTCTTCAGAAACAACTGGGTTTATCCTTTATATCAATCATCTCATTTAATTCATATACCATCTGCGTGCATGCTCAGTCGCTAAATCATTTCTGACTCTTTGTGACCCCATGGACTATAGCCTGCCAGACTCCTCTGTCCATGGGATTCTCCAGGCAAGAATACTGGAGTGGGTTGCCATTTCCTTTTCCCAGTGATCTTCCCGACCCAGGGATTGAACCTGAGTCTTCTACATTCCCTGCATTGGCAGGCAGATTCTTTATCACCGAGCCACCTGGGAAGCCCATACCGTCTGCATGAAGGTAAACTTCAAATTACATTTTATAGGTAAAAACCAGGGGGATTAAAGATAATAACCAATTTGCACATACATAACCCCAATGAGAAAGTAAAGTTAGAGGGGTTCAGTGGTCTATCTCCTCCTCTTTCACAAGGGGAAGGCAAGTCTCCCAACCAAGCATGAATAGGACATGAGGGACATTTACCCTTTATTATCCGTACACAAGAAACTCATGGGGAAAGTGTTCTTTTCAGTCTTCTAAGGTTACTCTGTGCCCCAGGCTCAGACAGCACTGGGCAGGGGGATTTAAGGCAAAGGTAGACGTAACAATGGGTTTAAAATAGAAAAAAATTATTTTGCTTCTGTGTTTTTCTTAGTGTGAGCCGAAAACAATGATATAAATTTGGTGTCCTAGTGAATGGCAACCCACTCCAGTGTTCTTGCCTAGAGAATCCCAGGGATGGGGGAGCCTGGTGGGCTACCGTCTATGGGGTTGCACAGAGTTGGACATGACTGAAGTGAGTTAGGAGCAGTGAATATCCCATCATACCCAAAGTGCCCATTTAGGGACGTGATATTTGATATATTTTTTAATGAATGTGTCAAATATTTGCTTTTTGTTCTTTCATTGAAATGGTTTCTTATTTAGCTCTTTAAAGTCTGAAAAAATAATTCCTGTGAATTGCATAATCAGTAGATGTCAAGTCAGCCTTTTATACAGGCCAGAAACTATTTTTAGGGAACCAAAGTTATAGCAATAGTGGCTATCTTGAAGAAACAAAGCAGTTTTTTTTTTTAAGGTTATGTTCAGAACTGTTTGTATTAAGTAAAATAAGGTGTCCATATTGAAATCTTTACTATTTAGAATAAATACATCATCTGAAGAAAGTATAATAGATAAACACTGATTTTTCACACATGGGAAAGCAAATCAGAAAGTTAGCAGAACAAATGTGCTTTAGGTCTATGTTCCAGTCAAATGCTGATAACTGAACAATGCTCAAATCCAGAAAGTCAAAATACTTCTTCTGGCGGAGGCTTCAATCAAGGCATGTTCACTGAAATCAAATTACTTTTGGATTAATGTACTTTTTTATTACAACATACAAAGTACAATTTTGTCTATATTCTAACCAACAAAGCAAACATAATTATTAAAAAGGTTTTAACCCAAAATCTGAATTAATGAATGAAATCTGCCAAGTGTACTTATTTCCCAGGGCTGTCTTAACCAAGTAAGGCAAATAAGGTGCTTAAAAACAGAAATGTACTGTCTCGACATTGTGGGGTGGGTTGGTTGGGGGTCGGCTGGAAGTCCAAAATCAAGGTGTGAGCAGGATCTGAAACCTCTAGGGGAGGACCTTTCCTTGCCTCTTCCAGCTTCCTGTAAGCCCAGGAGCTCTTTTTTCCTTAACAGTTCATTCATCAGTGTTTGTCCCTTTTGCACCTTACATTTATGCAGCAAAGAAGGATCATGCTGCCCCTTCACTGATGTATCCAAGTTATGTTGCATCTTCACTGACGTATCCAAGTTCATCTCATTTACGTTCTCCTCTCTTCCCAATAGCAGAGCATAATGCAGGAAGTTCTCTGCCACTTAATAACAAAGATCATTTTCCTTCAGGGCCCAGTAACTTGTCCCTCAATCCTGAGACTTTACCAGAAGTAAATGTCAATGTTCCCATTTTTAGCAACATTCTGCTTTTGATAATGTAGGCATTTCCTAGGACAAGAGAAACTTTCTCTGCAACTCTTCTTTCCTCTTTCTGAGCTCTCACCAGAATCACCTTTAACATTTCTGTTTCTATGAACAACCTCTTCGAGGTCATCTAGGATTTTTCTATCAAGTGCTCTGAAACACTTTGAGCCTCTGTTTTTGTTTTTGTTTTTTTTTAACCTGATTTCAAAGCAATTTCTGCAGTTTTTAGATAATTGTTGCTCCACTTGCTGGGACCAAATCTGTATTAGTTTCATAGAGCTGCTAGGGCAAAGTAATATGAACTGGGTGACTCAAAACAACAGAGATTTATTTGCACCGTTCCAGAGAACAGAAGTCCAAGTTCCAAGTGTCTGCAGGCCCGCGCTCCCTCTGAAATTCTCAGCAGAATCTTTCCCCACTTCTGTTGGTGGCTTTGATCCTTGGTGCTCTCTGGCCTCCAGCTGCCTTGGTCTGATCTCCGCCTCTGTTGTCATGTGACATCTTTTTCACTTCTTCCAAAGACACCAGTCATATTGGATTAGGCCCCGACCTAATGATATCTGAACTTCATTACATTTCAAATCCAGTGCATAGTCAAAGGTACCAGGTATTACAATGTGAACATATCCTTTTGGGTGGGGGGGCATAATTCAACCCAAAACAATAAGCATGCCAAGTATCAACTAACTGTCTCTCAACTCTAAATTCAACACCTGCTTTCTTTCAACTGGCCAGGCTTGTTTAAAGCAGCTCTCCTTAATGGCAAAAATAGTGTTGAGTTTCCCTTGGAGGGACACAGAGGGAAAAGGTCCTTTGCTATTTTCTGCTACTGTGCTATGGATCAGCATTGTGGGTGTGAGATTTCCAGTGGAGCTCTGACCCAGCCGCCTGCCCAGAATCCCTTGGCCACACTGCAGCCTCTGCTCAGTTTGACAATAATAACCTACCAGCAGCTTTCTTGACAGAGATGCTATAAGCTCCAGGACTCTGCCCTCCCCAAATCCTGATTTTTACTATTGGTCCACACTCAGCTTTCCTGCAGTCAGGAAGATCCCATTCATATCACTAAGCCATCACTCCCTCCACAGGCTTATCCATATGTATGGCTCACCATACCCTAGGACCTCCTTCACCTGCATACTCATACCACCAGCTGCTGGTCAGATGTACCCCCTTTGCCCTTCAGAAGACTGCCTGCCACTTTCTCAGTGACTGCAGACCAGCTCTGATCCAGACCAACAAGCAAACTCCTCTACTATCCAGTGGGCTGAAATATACCTGTAATCAGGAAGAACAAATCTGACTATTAGATCTGTTCCTTTCCCGGTGCTTATTCATGCTGACTCTATGCCATTTATAAAAGAATGTTGCCTATAGCCTGATAATGTACAGGAGAGCCCATTCTCAGGGCTTTGACCTTTAAGAGTCCATTTATATAGAGATAAAAAGTTGAAGAACAGGGAGTAATATTTGTCTGCTGGAGGTTTACAGTAACACCTTTTGCCATTAAGGACCTGACACATGTGGACAGCTAAAAGAACAAAGGATTGAAACCCCAAGGAGTCTGCAACAACTAACCACACGTCTCCCTCACCGTGTCTTTAAAAGTGCTTTACTGAAACCCTTCAAGGAGTTTGGGAGCTTGGAGGGTCACAAGCCACTCATTTCCTTGCACGGGCCTGCAATAAACCTTTCTCTGCTCCAGACTTCAATGTGTTTTTTGCCTCACTGTGCATTGAGCACATGAACTTGCATTTGGTAACATACCCTGTCTTATATAAAGTCTGAATCCTGACCCTGGGGAGAGGGTCCCTTCCAAGTCTGGCCTTTGTTGGGTGCTCTCACTCAGCCCTAGGGCACCATATGGAGGTTCCTTACATTTCACAGCTACTCTTTCATCAGAAGTTAATAACTTTCTTAGATTAAACCTTCCCTCTTCAACGTCCTGTGTGGTCTTTATCTCATAAGTGGATTCATACTGATACGAAAAGCTTTTATTCAGACTTCTCGTTATGTCCACTAGATCGGCAACACTCTAGACCTAAAGAATGAAATAGCAGCATCTTAGGGTTAGGAAGCAAAGCAGAAGATCTTGAGTGTAGTCCTTTCCAGTATAATACATCTTTTTATTTTTATTATTATTACTTTTTTTTTTTACTGAGGTATGATTTACATCAAGGCTGTATACTGTCACCCTGCTTATTTAGCTTATATACAGAGTACATCATATGAAATGCCAGGCTGGATGAAGCACAAGCTGGAATCAAGATTGCTGGGAGAAATATCAATAACCTCAATATGCAGATGACACCACCCTTATGGCAGAAAGCAAAGAGGAACTAAAGAGCCTCTGATAAAGGTGTAAGAGGAGAGTGGTAAAGATGGCTTAAAACTCAACATTCAAAAAATGAAGATCATGGCATCTGGTCCCATCACTTCTTGGAAAATAGGTGGGGAAACAATGGAAATAGTGACAGACTTTATTTTCTTGGGCTCCAAAATCACTGCAGATGGTGACTGTGGCAATGAAATTAATGACACTTGCTCCCTGAAAGAAAAGCTATGACCAACCTAGACAGCATATTGAAAAACAGACACATCACTTTGCCAACAAATGTCTGTCTAGTCAAAGCTATAGTTTTTCCAGTGGTCATGTATGGATGTGAGAGTTGGACTATAAAGAAAGCTGAGTCGAAGAATTGATGCTTTTGAACTGTGGTGTTGGAGAAGACTCTTGAGAGTCCCTGGGACTGCAAGAAGATCCAACCAGTTCATCCTAAAGGAAATCAGTCCTGAATATTCATTGGAAGGATTGATGCTGAAGCTGAAACTCTAATACTTTGGCCACCTGATATGAAGAGACGACTCATTAGAAAAGACTCTCATTGGGAAAGATTGAAGGCAGGAAGAGAAGGGGATGACAGAGAACAAGATGGTTGGATGGCATCACCGATTCAATGGACATGGGCTTGAGAAAGCTCTGGAAGATGGTGAAGGACAGGGCTGCCTGGCGTGCTGCAGTATATAGGGTCGGACACAACTGAGTGACTGACAACAAAGAGTATATCTTTAAAAGTATGCAATGCTATGAGTTTTGACAACTATATTGACCTGTGTAAATACTACAGCAATCAAGATATACAACATTTCTATCCCCAACAGATTCTCCATGAAACTTTATAATCCATTCCTTCCCACCACCTTCAGTTCCACACAACCACTGATCTGCTTTCTATCCCTATAAATTAGTTTACATTTCCTGGAGTTGTGCAAATGAAATCTTACAACAAATATATCCTTTTGCATTTGGCTTCTTTCACACAAGTTTAACAATGTTGACACTCATCTATGTTGTTAGATATATCAGCAAGGCAATGACAACCCACTCCAGTACTCTTGCCTGGAAAATCCCATGGACAGAGGAGCCTGGTAGGCTGTAGTCCTTGGGGGTCGCTAAGGGTCAGACATGACTAAGCAACTTCACTTTCACTTTTCACTTTCATGCACTGGAAAAGGAAATGGCAACCCACTCCAGTGTTCTTGCCTGGAGAATCCCAAGGATGGCGGAGCCTGGTGGGCTGCTGTCTGTGGGGTCGCACAGAGTCAGACACAACTGGAGCGACTTAGCAGCAGCATTCCTTATTGTATGGAATTTATTCTCATCCAGCCTTCCCCTCCAGCATGCAAAGCACTGTGTATGAGAGCCCAGGCAGTGTATAAACACCTGTCCACATCTCCATGCACTGCACCTGGGTTCCCACCAATGGTGCGGACATGAAAAATGGACTATTATGGACAATCACAGCAGCCAAGATGCCAGCAAAGGTGGAAAAATTCAACCTTCAGGAAAAAATGGGTAACCAAATTGCATCCCACTGAAGCTTTCTGAGCAGAGTAAGACAGAATGATATTGAAATATAGTGGCAATTTTTTATGGGGCTCATCTGACCAGCTGTCAGGTTGTGAAGGGTAGTAAAAAGAGGGTCCTCACAGTATGTTTGCTCCCAGATGCTCCCATCCTCTTTCCCATATGGAGAACACACAGTTTCAGGCTTTCAGAACCTAAAAATACATACAACCATCCATCTTAACAAATCCAAACAATCCCAGTCTGCGATACAGAGTTTATAGCAAGCCCAGTTTTGGAGAAATTAAGTTAGTAAAGTTCCTTTTTCGTTCTCTTGATCTTTTTATTTCTCACCTTCTGGTAGATTCTCAGGCTACCTCTTTATGCTTATTTACCTAATTTCCTTTACTTAATTTCTTTATTCACTCATCCATTCATTTAGTTTGCCAACATATGTTGACTATGCCCGTTGCTACTGTAGAATCAGTGGTGAGGAAATTCAGACTGATTTCCCCCCTTTACAAAGTTTATGGTTCAGTATGTGTGTGTGGAGGGGGGAATATAACCCAGATAACCTGACAAATGATGATAAATTAAATACTGAGAAGAACAAAACCTGCTGCATTTTGTCTAATAAACTTATCTGATCCCAGAACTCTTTGTAGAGTAAAACCCACTCAATTCTATTGAGCTAATCTCTTGAAGGACAGTCTACTAGGAGGTGTGGACTCCATCATAAAAAGGGACTGAACAGATGCCTTGAGTGCTATGATAAAACCCTCACAAAAAAGAAAAGGCTTGGCACCTTCTTGCCTACTTTAAGCTTTCCTGTGAATGAGATTATTCCTGCTGAAATATATCACCACGGGCAACTGCCTGTCCTTAGAACGGGCAACTGCCAAGACTGTAAGCCTGTGTATCTGCAGAAATGTCCTGGAAACTAATTTCTGGGCAATGTGAGATATTCTAAGATATTTCCAGCTCTGGCTGTTGTACTACGGAGTAGTACAAAGGATGGGATTGCCAAAGGTGTCCCGTGGAGAGCATGCTGCTGTTCAGAAATGTACAGTAGACCACACTAATAAAGAAATTAAATAGCTGCTTTCCACTGTCATGCTCTGATTAAGAAATCAATATCATCCATCCCCAATAGAGTGTTCTAATTAATGCGATCTCATTTTACTTTGTGAAAACTCAGGCAGGTGGTCATACTGAAATTGATGTCTTATGCAACAAGTACAGCATGGGCCTCCGTGAGTGCACAGAGCAGAGAAGTGAATGGGAGGCATCTTGCAGGGTGGGGAGCGGGGGGTGGGTAACAAATTAGGGTACATGTTTGAAACCATTCCATGATACTTGTGCTACAGGAAGTTCTGGGTTCTCATCACTGGCAATTTCACACAGAGAAAGGATGCTTAACCTTGAGGATGCTGTATCAAAAGTGCAGACTTAGAGGGGCTTCCCCAGAGGTCTGGTGGCTAAGACCCCATGTCCCTAATGCAGGGGGACCAAGTTTGATCCCTGATCAGGGAATTAGCTCTCACATGCCACGACTAATAAACCACATGCCCTAACTAAGGAGTCTGCATGCTGTAATGGAGATCAAAAATACTGTGTGCCACAACTAAGACCTGGCACAGCCAAATAAACAAACAATAAATATTTAAAATGTACAAACTTAGATCCAGACAGACCTGGGTTTGAATTCTTCCTTCTGAGTTTGGAAACTGGCTTGACATTGAGCAAATTTGCTAATCTCATTCACTCTCATATTCCTCTCCTTTAAAACAGATATTAAGAATAGTATTTCAGAAAACAAGCAAGCAAACTGATTAAAAAATGGGACAAAGACCTTTACAGCCACCTCATCTAAGAAGACATGCACATATATATATGTGTGTGAGTGTGTGTGTATATATATATATATATATAGTAAAAACAAGCATATGGAAACATGCTTGCATCATATGTTATCAGGAAATGCAAATTAAAACACCAATAACATATCGCTACACACCTATTAAATGGTCAGTTTCTGGAACAGCAGCTCCAACTGCTGGTAAGGATATGGAGCAACATTTATTGCTAGTGGGAATGCAAAATGGTATGCCAATCATTTAAATTCTATTTCTATCTTTGAAAATACTTGATTTAGTGTATTGCATTATTATACCACATCTACTCTAATGGAACGAAAATTTCCTTGCCTTTATATATTATTTAGGAGCCTGTGATAGATTCAAGAAAATAAAACTGCCTTCTCCCCCCACAGGTACTCATCTATACTGTTATGTCACCTCTCTGTGGTGGATTTACATGGCCAAGCTGTGTGAAGAAATAACGGTATCACTAACCAAGGATATGTGAGACCAAGGAATTAAAAGCAGTCTGTGATTCAGGCCTTCTAATACTGAGAGATGGTGTCTGCTGGTCGCTTCAACCTTCTTGCTTTTTAAAAAATCTTGTTCCATGACTCCAATTTATCTTTTTCCTATCACCCTGTTTATTTCAGTGCACTTCAGACTGAACCATATTGCAGTAGTAGGCTTCCCCGGGGGCTCAGATGGTAAAGAATCTGCCTGCAGTGCAGAAGACCTGGGTTCAATCCCTGAGTCAGAAAGATCCCCTGGAGGAGGAATTGGCAACCCACTCCAGCATTCTTGCATGGAGAATTCCATGGATGGGCTCTAGTTCATTGTGGTTGCAAAGAGTTGGACATGACTGAGTGACTAGCAAACAATTTGTACGACAGTGCAGTGATTTCTTACAAACTAAACATCCTTGCACCACAGGACCCAGCAATGTTGCTTTATGGTGTTTACCCAAGGGAGTTGCAAACTTACGTCCACACACACAAAAAATACCTGCACATGGATGTTTTTAGAAGCTTTATTCATACATGCCAAAACTTGGAAATAAAGAAGATGTCACTCAGTTGACGAGTAGATAAACTGTGGTATATTCAGACAATGGAGTATTATTTAGTGCTATACAGAAACAGACTATCAAACCATGAAAGGGCATGGAGTAGGAACATTACACAGTTATTACTAAGTGAAAGAAGCTAATTTGAAAAGGTTATATACCGTGTGATTCCAACTATTTGGCACTTTGAAAAAAGCAAAATTATAGAGACAGTAAAGAGATGAATGGTTGCCAGAGTCTGGAGGTGGGAAGAGGAAGGGGGGGGGGCTATGAATACAAAGGAGCACGGGATTTTTAGGGCACTGAACACACTTTGTATGATACGATAGCATAAATGATAGTTACATGTCATTGTTCATTTGTTCAAACTATAGAAAGAAAAACACCAGGAGTGAATTGTAATGTTATCTATGAACTTTAGGTGATTGTGATGTCTCAGTGTAGATTCATCACATGTAACAAATGTACCATTCTGATGGGGGATGTTGATAGCCAGGGAGGCTATGCATGCATGGGCTTCCCCAGAGGCTCAGACAGTAAAGCATCTGCCTGCAACGCGGGAGACCTGGGCTCAGTCCCTGGATCGGGAAGATCCCCTGGAGAAGGAAATAGCAGTCCATTCCAGAACTCTTGCCTGGAAAACTCCATGGATGGAGGTGCCTGGTAGGCTGCAGTCAATGGGATCGGAAAGAGTAGTACATGACTGAGCAACCCACTTCATGCATGTATGAGGGCAGGGAATATAAAGGGACATCTCTGAACCTTCCCCTCAATTTTGATGTGAATCTTAAACTACTTAAAAAATAAAGTCTTAAAAAAATTATCTATGCCTCACAGAGGTAATGCAAATTAAATATGACAATGTAGATAAAATATTTAGCATAGTACCTGACAGGTAAGGACTCAGTAACAAGTAGTGATTACTATTACTTAAAACTTTGTAGTAATATTATTACTTTTAAATATAACAGCCAGGTTGCCCTTTATGGTATTTATATTTTATGAGGTATGATCAGATTACTAGAGAAAAATGAATTTCAATTAAGGCAACATGACCATAACAGGGCTAGAAAATTTGGTTAGGGAATTTAGGAAGTATAAATTATTCCTGGTCACATTGCTATGTTCTTAGACTATCAAATCAGCACTCATTTGTGTGTTATATTGTGTTAGAGTATCATAGAAACTTTCATGTGTCAAAAATGGTCAGATAAATAGTGATTTTATATGGTTCTATTTATAAGATCCAAATCATACCTCTCTTATTTTTAAGGGAAGCTTGATCATTAGAAGTAGTATAAATGAACATCAGAAAAATATTTATCTCTGTAATTCTACAGAACTCCCAATAAAACACTGTTAAAATCCCTGTGGACTTCTTAAAAGTTACTTTCTTCCGTCTCTAGAGTTCTGTTTGCATCTGTTCAATACCTTCCTGCTTGGGCACGCTGGGAACATCACCCATGTTCTCTATCACTTCCTGTGGAAACAAGGCTAAAGTGCTTGGTCTGCCACTGTTTGATGTGTGACCTTAACATAGCTGCCTAATTTGCCTAGGTCTCAGTTTCCCTATCTATAAAATAAAGGTATTGGAGTGGAGGGCTTCCAGATCTCTTCCAACTCTAAAATTTCATGATTCTATAGCTGGATTCTAGTGAGAGGGGCCTGGGATTCATAGTCTTTTCGATAGTAGCTCATCCTTAGAAAATCATTCCATTCCAGGAATTTCACCAAGGGCTAATTTGCACAACAATTATTTCTACTCAGCCATCCTTTTCCCAAACCTAGCTCTTTGGGCCAGTGAAGGGAGGTAGAACTCTAGCCATCTGTCCCCTTCTCCTAGGATAAATTTAATTAGGACAGTAAGTCTGTTGGGGGAAATCACAAAATACATTTCAAACCAGGAAATGAAAGGGACTTTTAAATATGATTTGTTTTCCTCTGCAGTCCTGAAGCTGGCCAAATGTACAAATTTTTCCTTCTTTTTCACTTTATAATATTAGTGTATCTCAGTTTTCTTAAGCTATCAAATCCTTCTCTACACTTTCAGGTCCATCAGAATTTTCACTGCTGTAGTATGGCAACTGCCTTTATGACTTACTTTGAGCTTTTCCCAAACATCCTTAACTTTTCTAGTATCTGCAGAGGACACAGTTTTGCTATACAGTACCTAGTCTTCCTTCTCTGAAAAAGAGTAAGACCATTTTGCTTTGGGGGTAACATCTTCTGAGCCTCTGGAGGTGGAGGGCAGGACCTTGGTGGAGCCAATTTATCCATTTAGCAAGTCTCTTTCTCAGCACCAACCATGTGTCAGACACTGAGGATGCTAGACTAGAATGACAAGGTTCTTCCTCTTTTAGAATTTACATACTGCTTTAGAACTCCTAGAATTAGAAATTGTGCTTTTGCAATTTCCCATCCCCAGCAACTAGCATACTACATGGCACATTCTACATACCCCCAATCCCTGAAAATATGGTTAAGGAATTAATAAATAAAAGTATCTCAAGAGCATGTGATGGTAACAACATAACATGTTGTATGAGTGAAGGCGTGTGTGCATATGGGCAGTGACACTATGGAGTTATCGCTGTGTTAGGACTGCTCCTACAGTTTTACATTTTACATGAATAAGTCACGTAATCCTTACAGTAATCCTATGTGCTTGATACTACGATGATGCCAGAGAATCTCTGCAGAGAAGGAAAGCAAAGCACAAAGAAATCAAAGGACTTGTCCAAGTGCACAGGGGCAGCAGATAGTATAAGGAGGATTTAAACCCAGCAGTCCAGCTCCTTAGACCTCATTCTAATCATGCTACTGTGTTGCCTCATTTCCATAAGGACTCTAGACTTGTAAAGTGACAATACAAATAAAAGTGAGACATTAGAGTTTTACTATTCCATTCCCATGTGAAAGGTGGTATTTTTTATTTTCTATTTTTTTTCTCATCCTCAAATCAAATGAATACACTTCAAAGTAAATTCCTATTTTGTAATCATTTTGACTTTATGGTTCTCATTTCACCAGGAAGATGGAAGCCCAAGATCTAGAGATTTATATTTAGGGCTGAATATACTCATTTTGATAAAAATATGAAAAGAAAAAAAAAAACACTGGAGATCAAAATACCCACTGCATTATACACACACACACACACACAAAATACAATGAAAACAGATATCTGACCTCCTTATGGAGACTCACAAGATCTTTCTAAAATCCTCTGAATCAGAAATCAATGTTAAGAACTGGAAACCAGCAGTTTCTAGAGTAACCTTTTAAGCTGGGTCTCTCGGTAGCAAAGGAAATTCATCAGCTAGCATTCCATGGAGCCCTGTTTACAGTCTGCAGGAACATTCATTGGGCTATTATGAAGAACGCTAATGCTCTCAATTACACCTAAATTAAGATAAAGCAGTAACCTAGTTACTGTAAAAGTGGTTTTATTTATAGACAGCAATTTAATCTTTAATATGCAACCACCATCTGTAAAACTACTTAGCCCCATCTATCCCATTTATGTCTTTATTATCCTCTTGTAAAAACACATGGAGCATTCTTGGTTATAGATGCAAAATGAGTTCTTTCTGTAACACTTTTTTAAGCTTAAAAATGTTGATGTAATTACAGTGGATAGATACATTTTCGCACTGAATGTGCTTCATCAATTATATACTATAATGAAATTAGCCACAATCTCTACAGAATGGAAAAGCGATTTATGATAGTTGAAGTGGAGGACCATTCTCCTCTAATAGAAGTATTTGTTTTGGTGGCAAGGACCTCTGGAGGAGGGGGTGGAGATGGGGGGAGGCACAGAAAGATTCCCATGCTTAGGATGGTCAACCTTTTCAACTAAATTGTCTCTCAAAAGGAAGCAAACCTCTGAGCACCGGGCACATTGTTGGAGGCTCGTTTCTGAAAGTGCAAACTCTCTCTTGTGTCAGAACACATCTGGAAGCCTAACCAGCTTCTAAACTCAACATTTTAGCAGAGGCAGCCTGCCTGTTCCCAAAGATAGAAATGCTGTTTTCTGAGCAGGGTTCCCGGGCTCTTTAGGGGATATACAGAGCCCGACAGTCACTGTCATTCCTTTAATGATGATTAGTTGACAGCTGGAAGGACAAGCAAACAAACAAACATGCACACAAAAAGAAAAAGTTTTGAAAACCTGGTGGGACATCCAAAACCAACAAGAATCTGTTTTTAAAGCTCACCTTGGTAAGGCAGAAAATCTCAATTAGCTGAGATTCTTATTGATAAAAGTAGAAGATTTCTGTAGCCAGGTGAGGAACTAGAGACAAGATCTAATTCACAGCTTCCTCTCTGCCTCACCGATAGCAGACATGGTCATCCGTGGGTTTCCACTGTGCCCTGATTCAGTGACCCATACTACACACAGCACATGGGATGAAATCAAGATGCGGCAGCATGCCAAGTCATCCCTCATATTTACACCTTGAGGAACTGAGTCCCAGACAAGTTCTGTGACTCTCTGCCAGACACTAGAATGGATTCTGTGTTCCCTGTCTATGGGCCTTAAGTCTTTACAAGAGTATTATTTACATGCAATCAGCAATGACCCAGAGTGTAGTGAAACACGAACCTTCAAATACAACTACGGAGATAGACAAGAGTTCAGCCTTTAATCAGCCCAATCCAACCTCTAATACTCACAGTCCAGACAATGGGAACAGAGTTCCAGTCTACTAATTTCTGGGGTGGGACCACTGTAGGACAATGCATTGCTGTAGCTGACTCATGTTCGAAAAACTGTTTTCAAGAAGAAGTTAGCCATTCATTCTACCAAGGGTCTATGAAATTATTATTATCCTTTATAGTACTAACCTCAAATTTGAGCATATATTAAAAGGAAATAGCCCACAAATAGGTGAAAAGAAGGCTACTTGCATGAAAATCCAATCCCCTCTAAAGCAGATTCAGTTTTCTTGTGCTTCAACATAAGCTTACTGTTCAGCCACTCAGTCATGTCTGACTCTTTGCAACCCCACGGACTGCAACATGCAAGGCTTCCCTGTCCTTCACCATCTCCCAGAGCTTGCTCAAACTCATGTCCATTGAGTCGGTGATGCCATCCAACCATCTCGTCCTCCATCATCCCCTTCTCCTCCTGCCTTCAACCTTTTCCAGCATCAGGGTCTTTTCCAATTAGTCAGCTCTTTGCATCAGGTGGCCAAAGTATTGAAGATTAAGCTTCAGCATCAGTTTTTCCAATGAACATTCAGGACTGATTTCCTTCAGAATGGACTGGTTGGATCTCCTTGCAGTACAAGGGATTCTCAAGAGTCTTCTCCAACAGTTCGAAAGCATCAATTCTTAGGCACTCAGCCTTCTTTATGGTCCAGCTCTCACATCCATATATGACTACTGGGAAAACCATAGTTTCACTATATGGGCCTTCATTGGCAAAGTAATGTCTCTGCTTTTTAACTTGCTGTCTAGGTTTGTCATAGGTTTTCTTCCAAGGAGAAAGCGTCTTTTAATGTCATGGCTGCAGTCACCAACCACAGTGATTTTGGAGCCCAAGAAAATAAAGTCTGTCACTGTTTCCATTGTTTCCCCATTTATTTGCCATGGAATGATGGGACCAGATGCCATGATCTTAGTTTTCTGAATGTTGAGATTTAAGCTATTTTCTTATTAAAGAAATAGCAACTGCAAATACATCCTGAAACTGTTTTATTTGTTCATATCTTTATTACCTGCCATCATCACTAGGAACATAAACTCCAGAGGGGAAGGAACATATTCTATTTTTAGCATACCCCGAACATGTGGCATAGTATTTGATATGGTAAGGACTTAAACTCCATTTATTAACTTAAATAATGAATAAAATTCAAAGCATTTATAATAGAAGGCAAAAGGTTTTTTACCCATACAGATAACTAGAGAATGAGGGCTTGTTCTCTATATAAAGCAAGATTATAAATGATAGTTTTAAAGATGCCTTGAAAACTTAGGGAATGTCTTATAACATATCATGGAAATAGAAAGGAGATGGCTACAAAGCTGCATGTATAATGTGGACTGAAATACACCCTAGTAGCTGTACCTTTGAATTTTATCCTGCAGGGTATATGCATTGCTATTGAAAAATAAAATAATTTAACAACCATCTAAAGAATTTTTTCACTCCAATTTTCCCATTACAGTTAAGAAAATGGACTTCTAGAGATGTGGAGATATNGGAAGAAAAGTTATGACCAACCTAGAAAGCATATTCAAAAGCAAAGACATTACTTTGTCGACTAAGGCCCATCTAGTCAAGGCTATGGTTTTTCCTGTGGTCATGTATGGATGTGAGAGTTGGACTGTGAAGAAGGCTGAGCACCGAAGAATTGATGCTTTTGAACTGTGGTGTTGGAGAAGACTCTTGAGAGTCCCTTGGACTGCAAGGAGACCCAACCAGTCCATTCTGAAGATCAACCCTGGGATTTCTTTGGAAAGAATGATGCTAAAGCTGAAGCTCCAGTACTTTGGCCACCTGATGCGAAGAGTTGACTTATTGGAAAAGACTCTGATGCTGGGAGGGATTGGGGGCAGGAGGAGAAGGGGATGACCGAGGATGAGATGGCTGGATGGCATCACGGACTCAATGGATGTGAGTCTGAGTGAACTCCGGGAGATGGTGATGGACAGGGAGACCTGGCGTGCTGCGATTCATGGGGTCGCAAACAGTTGGACACGACTGAGCGACTGAACTGAAAGGGCGTGAAATCCTAGGATTAAAGTTTCAGTACTTTAGAGTTAAGAGTTTATTAGCTGCAAACAGTCCATTAAGATGCTAATGTATCTCAGATATGATACCAAAAGCACAAGTTAGGAAAGAAACAAGTCAATAATTTGTACTTTATCTACTTTACCAAATTTAAAAACTCATTGTGCTTCAAAAACACCATCAAGAAATTAAAAAGGCAATTCATAAAACGGGAGGAAATATTTGCAAATTAGTTATCTGATTAAGGCCTAGTGTCAAGAATATATAGAGAATAACAACAACAAAAAAGATGACTTGATTTTTAAAATGGGTGGTGAGGGGAAGGATGTGAGGACATTCCTCCAAAGAAGATGTATCAAATGGCCAATAAATACATGAAATGATGTTTAGCATCACCAATCTTAAACATCATCAGTCTTTAGGGAAATAAAAACCAAAAGAACAATGAGATATCACTTATATCCAGTATGATGGCAATAATTAAAAAAAGATGAAAAATGAGTGTTGGCGAGGATGTGGGAAAAATGGAATCCTTTTATGTTGCTGGTGGGAATGAAAAACAGTACAGTGACTATGGAAAAGAGTTTGGCAGTGTCTCAAAATATTGCAATTAGAGCTAGCATAGGATCCATCATTTCCAGTCAATACCCAAGAAAACTGAAAACAAATGCTTGCACAAAAAATACCAACAAATTATTCATAGCAGCATTATTCCCGCTAGCCATAGGTAGAGACAACCCATATGCCCATCAACTAATAAGTGGATAAACAAAATTCAACATTAGTCATAAGAAGGAATATTATCCAGCCATGCAGGTTTCACTCCTTGCATAAAAGGAATGAAGTACCAATGTCTGCTATAACATCACTGAAACATCATGCCAAGTTTAGGAAACCAGACACAAAAGACCATATATTATACAATTTCATGTCTATGAAGTGTGTGAAAGAGTAATTCAGTAGAAACAGATGCAGAGCAGATGGTGGGTACCACGGGGTCATGTATGGATGTGAGAGTTGGACTGTGAAGAAGGCTGAGTGCCGAATAATTGATGCTTTTGAACTGTGGTGTTGGAGAAGACTCTTGAGAGTCCCTTGGATTGCAAGGAGATCCAACCAGTCCATTCTGAAGGAGATCAACCCTGGGATTTCTTTGGAAGGAATGATGCTAAAGCTGAAACTCCAGTACTTTGGCCACCTGATGCAAAGAGTTGACTCATTGGAAAAGACTCTGATGCTGGGAGGTATTGGGGGCAGGAGGAGAAGGGGACGACAGAGGATTAGATGGCTGGATGTAATCACTGACTCGAACGACGTGAGTCTGAGTGAACTCCAGGAGTTGGTGATGGACAGGGAGGCCTGGCATGCTGTGATTCATGGGGTCGCAAAGAATCGGACATGACTGAGTGACTGAACTGAACTGAACTGAAGGGAACGGAGAGTGACAGTGTATTGGGTGCAGGGTCTCCTTGTGGGATGAGGATAATGTTCTAGAGCCAGACTGGGGCAGGGGGATAGCAGGTGCATAACATTTTGAGTATATTAAATATCACAAAATGGTTAACTTTAAAATAGTTAATTTTAGGTTATGTGAATTTCATGTCAGCACAAAGAGTAACTTACTTTCTGTAGGATGAGTCTTCTATGACCTCTGGGCCTCAAAAGATTGAGTGGAAGGAACAGAAGGCAAATATTGTTCATTTCTATCTTTTCCAAGAAATCTGATACAACCAGGCAAGGGATTCAATAAGGATGCAAACATAAAGGATTCCTGGCTAATTATGTGTAGCATCCAGCACAGTGAGCTCTTAGTTTAATCAAAATTTTTCTGTGCATTGCTTTTCAAAAACTCATGCCAAACATCTTAAAAAATAGGGCTAAGAAAGACTCACCCATGAATTATCCTTGGGGCTAGAGTGACTATCACCCCCAATAATGTTGAAAAATAAGTTCTTAGAAGCTAAAATTTCTTCTTTTCATGCATAAAGCAAAGATATACATATAACATATAAACAGATACATAATATATCTATTGTATTAACACTTCCTGGTGGGAGGGCATGGTTTTAAAAAAAGACATAAGCAGCATCTTCAAAGGATAATGATGAATAAGGTGAATAAAAGGATTGGGAAATACCACTCTAGATCAGAAAGAATACCAGGAACAATTCATTTCTCTTGATGAAGGGTTAAGTTTTTTTAAGGAGGAGTCTTCAAGTAAAAAGTATTGTTAACCATCCAGGTAAAGAAAGTGAAAGTGAAAGTCACTCAGTCATGTCCAACTCTTTGCAACCCCATGGACTATACAGTCCATGGAATTCTCCAAGCCAGAATACTGCAGTGGGTAGAATACTGCCAGAATACTCCCTTTCCTTTCTCCAGGGGATCTTCCCAACCGAGGGATCAAACCCAGGTCTCCCACATTGCAGGTGGATTCTTTACCAGCTGAGCTACAAGGAAAGCCCAAGAATACTGGAGTGGGTAGCCAGTCCATGGAAATGTCCAGGCCAGAATACTGCAGTGGGTAGAATACCGCCAGAATAGTGCCAGAATACTGCTTTTCCCTTCTCCAGGGGATCTTCCTGACCCAGGAAGTGAACTGGGGTCTCCTGCATTGTAAGCGAATTCTTTACCAACTGAGCTATAAGGGAAGCCCAACCATCCAGGTAAATAGCATATATGTCTTGAAGGCAATGTCCTAATACTAGTTAAGAGAACAGACACCCCGGGCATTCTACTTCCTAGCTGCATGACATTGAAACACTAAAATCCCCTCTGAACCCACATTTCTTCTAATGGAAAAGAGGATGGGGCTGCCCATTCCATTGGATTACTGTATTAAATAAATGTGTTTATACCTTGGAAGCTACTTGGACCAGTGCCTGGAGCAGCCTAACTTCTCTAGAAACTGAGTCAGCTGGTGTTCCTTAGTTTCTACCACCTGAGTGTTAGGAGTGGGGGCTGTACAGATAGATGACCTGGGCTTGAGTATTCCTTCTGACTCTGAGCAATGTACTCAACACTTCCTGTCTTCAGTGAAGGAAATAAACTCCTCTAATGATTGTTCAAAGATTAACTCAGGAGTCAGTTCCTGGAAAGAGTCAGACATGCAAAGTCTGACTGCACTGAGCCACTCAGCATGTGCACGCACACAATTCTTGGAAAGCTTAAACAATGCCCACCACCTAAAATGCATTCAATAAATTGTTATGACTGTTATTATTATTTGATTACCATGGCAGTTATTATTATGATGGACCAAACTCAGCAGTCGTAACTAAATGAGGTGCTATATAGGGTACAGAAGACTGTTAAACATGTAGAGAATGGGACACCATTTGGAGAGGGTTCCCCAGAAGGAATGGAGAGGACAAGTGACATGGTAGGAAATGACTGATTGCTAAATATCACAGTAGAGATTACAGTCCTCCAAACTCCTATAAAGAGCAGAGCAAAGCAGGAGCTGGAGGAGCCAAAGAAAGCTTCTTGGGAGGGGAGGGAGATGAGGTGAACTTTCCTTTCTGTCGTTTAGAAATATCAACACCTCTTCCGCTAGAGTCATTTTGTCACTACCTATAAAAACAATCTTTTGAAAAAGATCTTTCCATCTTTACTTATCTTCCCACAGACTTTCCTCCCTGGCTGCAAATTGCCCACCTGAAAGCACATAGAAAACGGAGCCAAAGTCCACCTCACAGAATAATAGGTCCTTAAGCTACAGTGACTGCCAGAAAATGCCAGCTCTCAGAGCAGGAGCATATTGTGAAAACTGCCAGAAAGGCAGTGGTAATTTTTACAGCAGGTTATTACTACACACCTCCTCTGAGAGGCCAATTCACAGCTTGTCCTCAACACTACATTAATTCATTTATGGTTTTCCAAAAATGCTTGATTTCCTACTGTCCCTAAATCTGACAAATATGCTCTCCTCATTCAAAACCCTCACAGAGATCCTTAAATTCCCAATCGAGCGTGATGCCATTTCCAGGTTGCAAAGCCAGCCTTCCTGATGCGATGCATCCTCTAGGTAGCATACTTAGGCATAAGGCTCCAGTCTCCCTAAATGTAAATTTCTTTAGGCTGCCAAGACTCGCATAGCTTCTCTGCTTCAAACCTAGGAAATGTGCAGCTAGAAACAATTTGGAGTTCTTACTCAAACATCCGCTTGTAACAGGTCCAAAGAGATGATTCCAAAACTTTAACTAGGTTATCGTTTCCAAGTTAAAAAATATACATTGTGTGTATATAGGCACACATATACACACATATACATACACGTACTTATTTATACTCATCTATCTATATCTATCTAAAAAGACACTAGCTTTTGAAAGTGGAATGTACACACTTCTTTCATTTCTCTTCATTGTCACCTCCTTTGGTCCAGATTTAAACATATAGCTGTAAAACTGAGATTTTCCTTTCTTGCTAGATAAATATCAGTCATTTCCATCTGTTACCAGGACTTTGTTTTCTTGAGAATAATGTAAAATTGAGATGCTAAGGCAACAGTTTGCATTGTTTAATCACAGCAATGAAACAGCGTTCATATGCTATAAAATTTGCCAGACATACAAAGAAATGTTAACTTCTACCTTAGCAACCTTTGTGCCATCTGTCATTTCGTAAAAATAATCAAATGGCTTTGGGCATGATATTCACATGGAAGACTGTCAAATTTGCCTTACCAGTCACAATAATGTGCAAGGAATTAAGACGATTCTTTCATTTTAAATTCATTTAAATTCCACAATAAAAAATATCTTCCCACAGTTTAGGAATACTCCCCTTTGGGTTGTAATGGGAAGATCAGAAAGCCCAACTAAAATCATGAGATGTTGTATTCCAAAGTATGATGTGTGTATGACGGATTACATCTAAGATGACATACAAGGATGGCATTTAAAATAATATTTTAAAGTAGTCATTACAAAATGACTTGTACAAACTTAAAATTACATAAATATCATTCATGATAAATCCAATTCATAAGAAGTCCATTCAAAGGAAAATGTTTGGTATTTGAATACAGCAAAAATCATGATGACTGGATGGGGATGAATAAAACACGGAACACAGTGGAATAAACGGCAGTTCAAAGCACAATGTGCTCCCATTCCACGAAACTCGACTTCCTAATTGTCTGTTAAAGCTTAAAAGTACACATACTCTGACATTTTGATAGGAACCTCTCCCTGAACTAGACTTGACTGAGTTGCTTATCTATAAAGGAGGACTTTCTAGGAGGGGTGGATGCTAGTTATCCGAGAACTATCAGAAGTTCCATATATTTCTAATTCTTTATGAAATAGAGAATTTGTATCGTTCTCCTCACCAAAATGAGGTATGGCAGCATCACTTTGCTCCTTCTCTGGGTAAATCACAGCACAGTGTAGTAGGGAAGGTGATGAGCTTGAGTGAAAGCCGAATTCTCATGCAGCCTCTGCCGTTAATGTGCTCTGTGACCTTAGGCAAGTTTCTCATCTGGTCATCTTGCCACAGTGGTGAATAGGAAGATCTTCAAAGAACCTTTCAACTTCCAAAATTTTATTACTTCTAACTAAGCTTCTGTAGCATCAGAGATAAGAATTGGAATCCTGTATTAGCAAAGCTAGATGTCAAAGTTTTTAGGAATGTTCCTGCAACATGACCTTATTACTCACTTCTTACGAGTGGAATCCACGTAGTTAGTCCTTCCTTCCTTCTTTCATTTCATAAACACATATTGAGTACTTGATGTACCTGACCATTCTTAAAGGAGCTGTGAGAGTAAGACCATGTTTTCTTTTTATAATGTATAGGAATCATCTAAGAAACTTCCTAAAATCCACTTTAAACCTCTTCCCCCCTCCCCAACTAAGTCTGGGAAACAACCAACAGATTTGAAGTTTTAACCAACAATCCAGAGATTTTGATGTGAGTGGTAATAGGATCACACTGTGAGAAACCATATTCTAGTGAGAAAGGCAGGAAATCAGGCAGATTTAATCCGAGTGACAGCTGCCATGATAAATATAAGCTTATGGTGCTGGGCTGGGTGCAAAGACAAGGTTCTCATCGGGTGTGGGCACCTGGGATGGCTACTTAGAGAAAAGAATCTTCAAATAAGCACTGGAAGATGAATAAAGTTGCACCTCAAAAGGAGGATCAAAGGCTTTTGCACAGAAAATACTTTAGGCAAATAATGGGAGCCAAAAGTCTCCCTCTTAGCCCACAGAGGATTCTCCAAAGGCTGAAACTGAACAATGTTTCCCACCTCAAACATCTTCAGAAGTATCTGTAGGATTAATAAATGGAGGAATGAATGCATTAATTTAGTAAGTGATTAATAAGCCATGGATGTTAGCATAATTCTGGATTCTGGTGACACATGCTGGTAACACGATACAGAAATTGCAAGGGAATGCCTGTATCACATCACTTGCCAAAGACATATTCAACATTATACACAGAAAATCATTTTAGGGCTTGAGTAGGAAGGGCTGATATCTAAACAGTACTCATTAGTTCTAGCGCTTCCACAGGTATCATCATATGCCAAGAAGTAAAGTCAAATTGTATCTGTCCATCATATAGATTTTTCATTTTCCTCACAATTACAAGTACAGCTAGGTCATAATCTTTTGAGATAAATGTTTCTGTAAAAAAAATATCTGGGATGTCTTAGCCTAGTGACAAAAGTGGGGTATACCTTTCGTAATCCTTAATTCACACATTATGCTCCATCAACTACACAGGGAATGTGGTGTCTAAGTTACAAATTAGAAGATGTTAGGCTGTGTGACTTTGAGCAAGTGATAAAGCCTCTCTGTGCCTCGTTTTTCTTCCTGTAAAAAGAATGACATGAATTAAATAATCCCCAAGAACTGCTTCGATTCTGACAGTCCATGAATCAAAATAAAAGAACATTGCCAGAGGAATTAATTAATCCTCTGGGGATGAAATGAGATAAGCACTTTCTTTGATTCTACATTGCTCTGCAGATGATCTCCCCTTTACAATAATCAGAGCTGAAGAAAAAGCCCACGTGACACACTGAAGTGTAACTAGACTGTTTTATAAAGAGATACAGTAAATTGAGGAATGATTCTTCAAAGCCGAGATGGCTTTCCTGGCAGCTATAATTTTACCTCCTCAATGACTGAGCCAATTTTCTCCTCCAGCTCTCTTACACACCTTTAATGAATACGTGTTTCTTTGATTAAATTAACATTTTTGTCTAGCTAATTAGCCTGAAAAACCTATGCTGAACTGATCTGGTAGCAACTTCATTACTGCTCATTGGTGCATGTTTGCGACCCATCACTGTCAGCTTGATCGTCTAATGATTAGGGGGACATTAAGTTTGGCTAATTTGGCTTTCTGTGGCCATCATCACGTTCCCGGTGATGAGCCAATCCCCACCCTGAATCGACCCTGCTTGACAGTGACAGATGTTTTAATCACAGGGTTTTATTCATTACTGTCCATCAGTGTTGCTGGCCAGGTTTGCAGCAAATACCTTGATTCGAAACCAAAACTAATTAAATACTACCTTCATAATTACCTTATATAGTTACCCTTCCCTAAGTGGGCTGATATGACAAGAGCTGAAAAATAAAGCCTTAAATGAGATTGCAGACGGAGTTCCTGCTGTGCTGAAATACATTTCCATCTGCACGTGTAATAAATAGTGTGTCTGTGGGGAGCTGTCCCTCTGCCCTAAGTGCATCGTTCAGAAATGAGCATCTCAGTGTTGCCCATTACACACCAGCCAGGTTATGGGATCCACTGCTTTCTTAGAGCTTTGATGTTTTAATGAAATTATGTACATAAAGCACTGCCAGAATGACACTGAATCTTCATTACAAACATAATCAACACTTGTGACCCACACTTCCTATACTGCTTCTCCAAGTGGATCTGATGGTGTTGGTTTTACCCTCAATTACAAGAGTGGGATTGTGGCCTGGGCACAGCCAATGAGCATTGGACATCTCCTGGTACCCGTGATTGGTTATGACCTAGTGTGTCACCAAACTGAGTTCAATCTTAGGCAATAAGACTTAATTCTGGGCATCTCAGTTCGAGCAATGTTCAAAGCTTCCCCTGTTTTCCTAAGGCACTTGACACACACCCAGAGACAGCAAGGTCAGTGACTGCCCTCCCCACCTGGTGACTACAAAGGGTGATACTTTTGAAAAAGGGGCTTCTAGAAGGAAAGTGAAAGTGAAGTCGTTCAGTCGTGTCCAACTCTGCGACCCCATGGACTGTAGCCTATCAGGCTCCTCCTTCCATGGGATTCTCCAGGCAAGAGTACTGGAGTGGGTTGCCATTTCCTTCTCCAGGGTATCTTCCCGACCCAGGGATCAAACCCGGGTCTCCCGCATTCTAGGCAGACACTTTAACCTCTGAGCCACCAGGGAAGCCCTCTAGGAGGAAAAAGGAGCCTGAAAGCTAGCCAGAGAGAAGCCAACTTGTGTCAGCATCATTTCAGCCCTTTATGTATCTTCCCACATTGACAGACCTACTCCTACAGTTTTCAATTTTATGCCCTGGTAAAAGACCTTTGTGCCCAAAGACACAAAGGAGCCATATCTGATATAAGCCCTTTCTAAATATTCAGATCACTTTTACATTAGCTACCCTAGGTGATCACCCCAACAATACTGTTCAGTTCATAGAGAAGCCATGATTAGCCTCATTTCAGAAACAGGACTGAGGTATAAACACTTGTATAACCAAGGACAAACCAAGACAGTGCTGAGATGGGGCATAAGGTGGATCGATTGCCAACTTGATTCTTTGTTCTCCTGCTTTGTCCATAGAGATTTGTTTCTCCAATCGGGTTTGCCCTGGGTTATTATGAGACTAGAGTCTGGGGAGAGCAGTAGAGCACACGCACAGGAAAACATGCTTTGGCATCTGCCTGATCAAATCCCTGTCCCACCATTTACCAGCTAGGTGGCATCTGGCAAGTTTAACATCTACACACACTGGTGTTCACACCTATGATGGGAATAATAGATGTTGAGTGCTTGGCGCATGGCCAGGAGTTCTTCTCAATCAGAAAAGAGACACATTTTCTAAACTGATGGCAATATAGATATTAAACTCACTTTACATGTGCTGCAATACACATATTAGCTTCTCTCTGTGGTTCGAAATACCCTTCATCTAAAGTCTAAGAAAAATGTCCCTTGCTTTGGACTGTTGCAATGGCTACACCTTGAATTGGTCAGTTTCATTACTTAAGGTTATTCCCAGAAACTGCTTCCAAAATAAGAAATAAAACAACAGATCAAACTATTTTCAGCAAAGAAAGGGATTGTCAAATCTTCTGTGTCTAATTACTAGGGACAGGCCTAAATTAATGGCAGACATATTGTCAATTTTTGAAAGCAGCCTAAGAAAGAGATGGCTTTCTGGGAAGACTGGGGTATATTTTGGTTCTTTTTCTTTTTAGCTCAGTGACCTGGAACAAGTTACTTAACTTTTCTAAGCCTCAGTTTCTTCATCTTAAAAAGACAGTACCATCATCTGCTTTCCTGCCATTGTGTACACTGACAGATAAGGAAAATAAGTATTGAGTAAGAGTTAACACAGCAAGGATGACTGCCATCCTTTAACAGGCCTACTTGCAAGGATGGCCCTTGGCTGGAGTCTGTGAACTGGAATTTGAGGAGCTTCCCACCATTTTCAGAATTGATAAGAATGGCCTGCTGTTCCTAAACTGTATAAACACCACAGTTCATGCTGTTCATCTGCTTTCCTTCTGGAATTCTGGTGGCTCCCAGGCACAGGCTGCCTTCGTGACCAGTCCCAGTAAAAGCCCTGGACACTGAGTCTCTAATGAACTTCCCTGTTTGGCAGCATTTCACAAGTGTTGTCACAGTTTGTTGCTGGGAGAATGAAGTGCATTTGGTGTGACTCCGCTGGGAGAGGGCTCTGAATGTTTGCATGTGGCTTCCTCTGAACTTTGCTTTGTGCACATTTTTCCTTTGTTGATTGTGCTTGGTATCATTTTCTAAACTAACTTAAAGCCCTGAGTGTGCCCATTCACTGAGTCCTGGGAGTTCTATAAAATCACCAAACCTGAAGGTGGTCTGGGGGACCCTCAATACACAAAGCAGCCAATATATAAAAAACACACAATAAATAGATGTATTTATCACTGTTACCCTCTTCATATATTGATGTGATGGCTCTGAATGAAACTGTAGGCAGCAGTGATGCCAGTGTGGTGAGACTGAAATTTTGAAATGCTTTCCTATCTCAGCTTTTGTTTAACAGGAATGGGTGAACAGTGTATATTTCAAATAAATTCTCTCATGTTATCTTATGGTTTTACATACAAGGATATTCACAATTGTGTTACTTGTTGAGTGTCAGCAGCCATGTGGGCTCTTATGAATAGGAGAACACAAAGGCAAATGCTCGGTGTACATCACTGTCTGTCTTTCTGCTGAGTTGTTCAGTTGTACCCAGTTCTTTGCTATCCCATGAACTGTAGCCCACCAAGCTCCTCTGTTCATGCAATTTTCCAGACAAGAATACTGGAGTGGGTTGCTATTTCCTACTCCAGGGGATCTTCCCATCATGTACCTGCAAAGGAGTGCAGCAATACACAGTAAAAGGCTAAGTGAAAAGAGTATGAAAAAAAATCACAGTGTAATATTGTTCCTGCAAATTAAAGATATGTGCATATAAAACAACATGCATTTTGCAAGGACATATGCAGAAAATGAGACTCAGTAACTACATTAGAATAATTTTCTATGGTGGGGGAAGAGTAGTGGATGTAGGATATGAGAATGAAAGGAAGTAAATGCATACAAACTGAAGAGGAGAACCTTGTACAGACCCATGATAAAAATAGGACATGACTGGAACAGTGTGATTAATTCAACTTTCTGCATCTGGCATTCGAAACAAATCTATTTCACAGTCTAACTACAATGACCATGATGATGATGACAATAATCCTATTAGCTAAGCTTAACTGGGCCACATGGAGCAGGTATACACTTTTCAGATATCTCTGTGCGTAATTCTCACCACAATTCTATGAGGAATGTACTGTCAATATCCTTACTCTATGGGGGAGGAAGCTGAGGCATGAACAGTACAGCAACCTGCCAAGGTTCCACTGTTGCCTGGCTCTTAGAGTCAAGATGCAAACCCAGCTTTAAGCAGAACCACGGAGTTAATACAAGAATGCTGAGGCTCAGCCTGTGCCCATGGGACCACGAGGTCATGGGGCTTCTCTTGCGAGGGCATCCTCCTTCTCTCTTCCCCAACTCTTAAACATTATTTTTCAACATACATACACTAAAGGCCGGCACTATTCCAGAAAGACGGAGGTAAAATCCTTACAAAGAAATGATGCTGTCTAGGAGTGGGACTTCTACATCATATGGTAGCTCTGGTTTTAGCTGTTTCAGGAATCTCCATACTGTTTCCCACAGTAGCTGAAGAAGAGGTGGTGAATACATACAATGGAATGTTACTCAGCCAAAAAAAACAAAAACAAACAAACAAAAAAAAAACAATGTCATTTGTAGTAACATGAATGGACCTAGAGATTGTCATACTGAGTGAAGCCAGATAAAGAAAAATACCATTCGCTATCACTTATATATGAAATCTTAAAAAAAAAGGTACAAATGAACTTACTTAGAAAATGCAAATAGAGTCACAGATGTAACAAACAAGATTATAGTTACCTCAGGGGAAAGGGAGGAGGGATCAATTGGGAGAGTGATACTGGGGTTGACCCATACGCATTACTGTCCATGGGGTCACAGAGAGTCGGACATGACTGAGTGACTGAACAATAACATATAAAACAGACAATTAATAAGAACCTACTCTACTCAATACTCTGTAATGACTGATAGAGGAAAAGAATCTAAAAGAGAGTGACTTAGCAGCAGCAGCAGCAACCTATGGAAGGGCACATTAGCCTCACTTTACATCAATGGTTCTCAACTAGAACCAGGAGGGAACTGGTCCCACAGGGAACAGGTGGCAATCTCTGAAGATGTTTTAGGTTATGAAAATGGGAGGGGAGTGTGCTACAGAAATCTAGTGGGCTAGGGATGCTACCTCACATCCTACACACATAGGGCAACCCATACAATCGCCATTGTCATTGTTCAGTCACTAAGTCATGTCCGACTCCTTGTGACTCCATGAGCTGCAAAATGCCAGGCTTCCGTATCCTTCACTATCTCCCTGTGTTTGCTCAAATTCATGTTCATTGAGTTGATGATGCCATCCAGCCATCTCATCCTCTGTAATCCCCTTCTCCTTTGGCCCTCAATCTTTCCCAGCATTAGGGTCTCTTCCAATGAGTTGCCTCTTTGCCGACTCAGGTGGTCAAAGCATTGGTGCTTCAGCTTCAGCTGGCCCAATATATCAATAATGCTGTTGTTGAGATACTCTGCTTTATATGTAAGGAAATCATAGAAGCTATATAATAGGGCATTTATGAATTTGGAGCTAGGAGAACAATATGTTATCTTGCTAACAAATATCAAGGATCTAGGTGCATGTTCATTTCAATGAGTCTCTTTCTATCTCCTGTGTGGATTCCTTTAAACAACTGCTGTGAAACTGCTGCCATCAAATATATTTGAATGGAAGGTGGGAAAGCAAAAAGTGGATCCGTTTGACAGATGTCTGTTTGAAAAGAGGCTTGACTTTGATGTCTGAGAAAGAGGAACAAAAGACAGAAGAAAAAATAATGACTTTGTTATTGGGTCACATCATTCTGACAGAAGCAGATGGGTTAGATCCTACATTTGGGGAGCGAGCTGCAATACTGTTTCAGACACTGTGATTGTGCCTTCCATAGCTTGATTTTTATTTTTACTTGGGCTCCTACTCACTGCAAACAGGTCTCCCAAATGAGCAGTTCTAAGTCCTCAAACAGCAATTGGAATGGGAAAAAGAGGTCCTGTGATAAGATCAAGATATGAACTATCAATCCTGGCTACTGGGCAAGACATTTAACTTTGTGACCTTCATCAGAAACCACATTAGTGAAGTGCTGATAAAACACTCTGAGCTGATAGGTGGAAGGTGTAAGTTTCCACAAACACTTCGTGGACTCCCTGGCCCAGCATAATATGAGCCCCTACTTATGTCTGTAATTTCTGGAGGGCACTCACTGTCATATCACATTTATCCCAAGTGCTGGGCCTGGTAAAAACTTGCTTGTTGGGTGTTAGAATTAATCCTTAAACCAGAGCTTAATCAGAAAACTCTCCAAAGGCGAGAAGAAGCAAGTGAAGGAATTCTCCAGGTTTTATAAGTAGTATCTGTGATTTCATAACAAGCCTTTTCTGGCCACAACAGAGAACTTCAAGTGCATATTACTAAAGGCTCTCATTTACTTAAGGGCCATCTAAGCAATTCAGACTCTATGACTATTGAGAAGTGACCTGTCTGCCCACATGGTCACTCACTCTCTCCTTCAGACTACACACCCACTTGGGAGGCTGCTGTACAAATATAAAGACAATGCTAGAGGACTAGAAAAATCACACATGTGGCCAAGTGTCTGTTGTTGCAGGCGTAGTCCTACTGACCTATGTTTGTAAAGTTCATTGACTGTGGTAAAGAAAGCTGTCAGTAGTTGCAAAATAAAATAAAGATAACTCAATAGCTCAGGGTCCCAAACACCAAGGGCAATACATTGGGGATGGGAAAAATGTAAGTTTAACAACAGGTATCAGGATCCCTCAAACAAGATGGGTATCTGTATGCGATTCAATGCTCAGGAGACTGCTGTGGGAGGTGAGGCACTTTGACTGATGGAGAGAAGAGCCTAGCAATATTGCGAGGGCAGACTCTGCAGAGATACACGGCCATTTAGAAATTTCTGGGGAATGGCACAGCCAAATATATTTAAGTTATTTAAATATATTTACATTTTAAGGAATTTGTGATGCGAGCTACTCCTGTCATTGCAAATCACATGTAATAGTTTGCTGGACCCATAGCTTCATGTTGGTGGAATTCGGAAGAAGGATGGGTTGCAAAGTGACCAATTTACAGACCAGTTTACAATTTACAGAATGGTTTATCAGTGAGAAGATCCATGTGTGTGCAGGCTAAGTCGCTTCAGTTGTGTCCAACTCTGTGCTACCCCATGAACGGTAGCCCTCCAGACTCCTTTGTCCACAGGGATTCTCCAGGGAAGAATACTAGATTGGGTTGCTATGTCCTCCTCCAGAGGATCTTCCCAACCCAGGGACTGAACCCACATCTCTTATGTCTTTTGCATTGGCAGGCAGGTTCTTTACCACTAGTGCTTGAGAAGACTCATAAACTGTGCTAATATAGCAAAGGCAAGAATTTGGAACCAGAAGTGGAAAGAATAAGGATAAGTCTCTATCCTCCATGAATTCCTGAATATACCAAGAGAGCTGCTAAATTACTCAAAAGGCATATAAGAGGTTTACATATAATTTAAATCTCAAATTGTAGGTTGCCTCAGCAGACATCTGGGATACAATAATAATAATAATTGCCATTAAGCTTTATTAGAATATAAGCTTCATAAGGGCAATAAAATGCCCTGATTCTTTTCAAAATCTTCACTCCCAACAATCTGTGCACTGCAAGGCACATACTAGGAGGATAAGGGGACGACAGAGGATGAGACGGTTTGATGGCGTCACCAGTTCAATAGACATGAGTTTGAGCAAGCTCTGGGAGTTGGTGATGGACAGGGAAGCCTGGCATGCTGCAGTTCATGGGGCTGCAAAGAGTCGGATATGACTGAGCGACCGAACTGAACTAAGGCATATCCTAGAGGCTTACTAAATATTTCTGTGTGGATAAAATATTTTCCCAATTTATAGATTAAGAAACCAAGGCTAATATAAGATGGACAGCTCTTCCAAGCTCATAGTTTCTAGATTCAGAGTCAGGATGCAAATCCATGCTGGCAAATTGTTGCACTGATTTCTGGGTGCCATCCCAAAGGAAGTTCTACAGCCTGGTTATTACAATGCTTTAACTGAGCTGACCTAGGAAAGAACCCATGAATACAGTATGTAATCTAGGCTGGGTTATTACCCTCTTTATTAATGACAGCTTAGAGGGCTTGAGAGAAATTAGGCCATTTCAGTTCTACACCCCCATGCACTTTCTCTCTGCCTTCTTAAAACAGTTTTCTGTAAAGCATTCCATTGGGACCATTTGGAGTTGTTATTATTTTAGGCTCTACTGAACTAAGCATTTGATTTAGGTGAGTTAACAGGTTTGAAAGAAAGCCATCAGGAAACTTAAACATAACAGATACTTATTTGCAGACACCTGATTGAGCTGAATTGAAAGCCCATGTCTAGATCCTAAAAGCCATAAATGTTAGTTGACTAGAACTGAATCATACGCACTCTGAAGCACGGATCACCAACAGATAGCCATTTCAGACTCATAACATCCCAAACGGCTCTCCGTCTTGTCAACACTACTGAGGAGGAACATAATTCTTACAGTGGGAAGGAAATTTCATTTCTGAGAGATATTACCTGGAGCTTGTAGCTAATTGTCTTGGCAATTATACAGCAAAGAATCCCTTCAAAAAGCCACCAAGGAAATACCACACTGATTTCTTATCTGGGAAGAAACCTGAATGAACATGGTTGCCCTAATGTGTGGAGAAGATGCACAATAAATTTTTTTGTAAGGGAGCAACTGAAATTAGAAATTGGCTTCAGTTGAAATCATTTTTTACATAAGTTGTATAGTAGTATCAGGCAAAGAAACTCACAGCTCTGTAAAATTCACACAAAATTAGTAACCTGAGTTAGTTGGAACATTACAGAGTGTTCTTTTAATATTCTATAAGCTCCTAAAGCTTAGTAACAATGCCATATGAAGAAGTTTCATTTGGTACTTCCCTCATAACTAGCTGCTTAACATTAAAAATAGCTTCCCTTTCATTTATGACATACTCAACATTTTTATATGTAAAATCACATGGTAGAACTTAAATGGATGTTTTCAATCTGACTTTATTCAAACTATAGAGATAGGTCTATCAGTGTTCTGGACTCAAGCAGGATAAAGAATATAACCTATATGGATATAGACAGAAGTAGGATATAAATACCTCGAAAAGGAAGAATTGGGAAGGAAAAAAGATGATCATGTTGAGGGCAAAATTGAAGAAAGTATTTTTGCAATGTTACTATGGGGGAAAGGTTGAGGAAACTAAAGCCAGATATACCAGGGCCAATGGATTGTCTTCAAGTGTTTTGGAATGAGAGAGACTGAGGTAGAGGATGGGATCGATTATGTCAGAAAAGTCCTACTATCTTAACAGAACTAACAGCTCTGCTGTCTCTTGGTGTGGAGTTACCCCTGAGCAAGGATAAAACAAACAAACAAACAAACCAGAAAAAGCCCATTGTTCAGTTCAGTTCAGTTGCTCAGTCATGTCCGACTCTTTGTGACCCCATGAATCGCAGCACGCCAGGCCTCCCTGTCCATCACCAACTCCCAGAGTTCACTCAGACTCACGTCCATCAAGTCTGTGATGCCATCCAGCCATCTTATCCTCAGTCGTCCCCTTCTCCTCCTGCCACCAATCCCTCCCAGCATCAGAGTATTTTCCAATAAGTCAACTCTTCGCATCAGGTGGCCAAAGTACTGGAGTTTCAGCTTTAGTATCATTCCTTCCAAAGAAATCCCAAGGCTGATCTCCTTCAGAATGGACTGGTTGGATCACCTTGCAGCCCAAGGGACTCTCAAGAGTCTTCTCCAACACCACAGTTCAAAAGCATCAATTCTTCGGCGCTCAGCCTTCTTCACAGTCCAACTCTCACATCCATACATGACCACAGGAAAAACCATAGCCTTGACTAGATGGACCTTAGTCAGCTAAGTATTGTCTCTGCTTTTGAATATACTATCTAGGTTGGTCATAACTTTTCTCCAAGGAGCAAGCGTCTTTTAATTTCATGGCTGCAGTCACCATCTGCAGTGATTTTGGAGCCCCAAAAAATAAAGTCTGACAGTGTTTCCACTGTTTCCCCATCTATTTCCCATGAAGTGATGGGACAGGATGCCACAATCTTCATTTTCTGAATGTTGAGCTTTAAGCCAACTTTTTCACTCTCCTCTTTCACTTTCATTCATTTACAAATTAATTCTCAATGTTTAGCCCGCATTCACATAAACATATGCTCTCCTTGGCAACTATCACTTTTGGAAATGGGAAAAACAAAAATTCTTCCTGTAATGATGGAAAGGAATTAGGTCTTAGCTCAGGAATACGTTTAAAAGATGTTTCAGTAGAAAAGCTAGGTCATGCATCAAGACAACACTGTGTTTTCTTGTTTACTTGGGAAAAAGAACATGTTACAAGAGAGAGCTACAGATCCTTATCTCCTCTTGCATCTCAAGCACCAGCCTATTGCTTACCTACCACCATCTCAGCCTTATTGCATGCCAGAAACTAGAAGAACAATTTTATCACATTTAGAATTGCTCCACAAATAGCATCCAGATGCCAGTCTGAGAAGCAGCATTCCTGTTTCACAAAACTACAAATCTGATTCTTAAAAAAAAAAAAAAAAAAGTGATGAAGGTGTTGGTGTCAGAGACTAAAGATCCATATCTTTTTCTCACCAACAAAATCTCAGTTCCTAAACTTCCTTTTGTGGCTATGCTCTGGGGAACAGAGGTAGGATACTGAAAATTCTCTGCAGACATGTAGACATCTAGGATCATAATACTGCTGGTAACAAACTCTTCTTCATTTAGTTAAGACATATACATCTCTTGCCATTTAAGAGGAAAGTAACTGAAGTTGTTACTTCTATTTTAATTGAATTCACAAATGAAAAAGTGAACCCATGTGGTCAAGTGCTCATATGTATATTTCATTTCTCAGTAGTCAGATCATGAATGACAAGTATGTCTGAATTCTGTAGGTGGTTGGAAAACACCCCCAAGAGTGAACTGAGATTTACCTCTTAATTTTAGTAAGCTAACAAAGTAGCTACAAAGTTTACTTCCACTCTGAAGCACCCAAGTGGTAATGTATCTCTAGAAACACAATGGAAAGAGAATGCTGAAATCAACACATATAAAAGAAGAGAGCTCAACACTAGATTCCATTCTGAATGGAAAATAAATGATAATGCCAAATATACAACAGTCTAACAGCAGACCAGAGGACTCAAGGGAAAGCTGAAATTTTTTCACTTGAAATGAGCTTACCTTGGCACAAATCATTTTCAACTGTTGAAAGTTCTTAGGCTGGAGATGGTAGTAGATGTTAGCTTTTATTTGTTAAATATCCTGTGCCTAACCAATTTCATTTTGGAGTATACCCCATTTATATATAAAGACAGGGCCTATATTTCTTTATGGAAGATGCAGGGGTCAGATTCTCCCTCATCAGTCTCAAGCAGCAAAGGCATAAGTGCATGAACTCAAATGGATGATTGTAAACCTCGTTCCTGGCACTATGACATCCTATGAGGTCTCGAAGACATTGGACTGGTCTAAACTCAATCCAGGTGATGGTAGAAGAGGCGGTGCCTGCACAGCAGGGACAATATCCTGCAAATGAGGCTGGAGGTACTTCCTACTCTGTGGCAAGAGTAGGTCCAGCCACCTAACCAAACCCTCCTATCCCTGCTCACTGATTCTTGAGACCCTAATAGGCTTTTGATTAGGATCAGCATTGATTTATGTTTCTTGCAACTACAAATATCTTAACTGATGTTGATTTATCCCATGAAGGTAGAACTCATTTACATATGACCTTTCATTTGAAAGCACAATCATGTTCACTACCACAGTGAGCACTGTGATGGGTGTCAGAAGACCTTAAACATCATATCAGTAATTGATTATCAGAATGTAAAGCAAGGCTTTTCATCTTTTTGAATTTTAATTTCTCTATGTGTAAATCTGGATAAAAGATTTAGCATGCATGATTTCTGAGATCTGAGTCTACAACCTTGTTTGATCCTTGTAACTGTCTTTTATGTTGACAAGCCAATGGGCAAAAGTCACCCAAGCCTTGTCTTATACTTTTCCATCCTCTCCATGATTCTCAGAGGGGAGAAGAACTGAGACAAAGGGTGGGGGGTAAGAAATCATAGTATGAAGTTGACAGCTGAGCTCTAGACCAGCAATAGTTCAATTTCTTAGTATCCACTACTAGGAACTGAATTGTGTTCCCCCTGCCAAGTTCATATGCCAAAGCCCTAACATGCCTCCATCTCTCCTGTATTGGAGATAGGGCATTTAAGGTAGTGATTAAGGTTAAATGAGGTCAAGTGTAGAGCCCTGATCATATAGAACAGGTGCCCTTATTTAAAAAAAAAGTAAAAAAAGAAGAAGAAATAATACCAGAAACTTTGCTCCTCTACCATCATATAGAGACACAGCAAGAAGGCTGTCATTTCCAACCAGGAAGAGAGTCTTCACAAGAAGTGAACCCTGCTGCACCTTGATCTTAAACTTCTAGCCTCCAGAACTATGAGCAACCAAATCACTGTTAAGTCACCCAGACAGTGATATTTTGTTAAGCTGGACTGAAGAGACTATGACAACACCCAAGACACTCTCTGAAAATTGCTTGCAAATAGTAAGTAAACTTCAAATAATTCATTTGCTTTCCCCATTTTCTTAATATGTATTGTTATTTTTTTTGAAATTTCAATTATCTTTTATTTTACTTTACAATATTGTATTGGTGAGATATTCTTGTCATCATTATCCCAAAGTATTTCTAGAGTGTTCTGCATTTTCAAATGCCCAAGATCATTTACTAACAACTAGAGAGGAATGCTACTGCCTTGCTTCTTGGGATATTACCTCCAAAAGTGAAACAGAGATGGAAATAAACTTGTGGCATTTGGAACAAGGGTAAAAATAGAAAAATTGAGGCTTTTCTTTGGGTGATGAGATGAAGGAATCCAACTGAAACATTTGCAGCATCACTGCATTATCAATATACAGTGTGTTGTGGAAACAGTTTTCTCAAATCAGTTTTGTTCCCTAAAATGAGTTTTTAATAAAGAATTGTTCTCTTCTGCCCTTTCTTTTACTTCCTGAATACAGGAAGTATACTACAGAATAATTTTCTTAGCAAAGAAAATCTAAGAGCATGATATGGGATTGAAACTCCATTTGACCTAAAGCCAAAAATGTGCATTCTTCAAATTCATTAATAGTTTACGAAGAAAAAGAATAAAACAATCAGGTGCCATTTTCCCCTGATTTAAATGATTAAATCTTCAAAAGAACACAAATTTCTTGCTGGTAAGATTTTGGTGTCATTAGTGTGCTCTAAGGCTATAGATAGCACCACAAATCTGCCTAAAGTTTTGGATCTGCCTAAGGCTGAGAATTTCCTGTAAATGGCTTTCTTATGAGATCAACAGGACAAAGGAGAGTAGAAACATGAGAAAGGTTTGCCCAAGATCACACTGCAAATTAAGTGATTTATATTCCTAGCATACGACACTGCATGAGCAAACAAACAAATGTAGATGCTAAAGCATTTTATCTCCCTCCTAGACATTACACCAGGGTAGTTAAAAGGAAGAAGTGCTTATACGCCCAGTACTATTTATTGGAGAGCTTACTATAACCATGGTGGCACAATGGTTATGGTTATATAACCATGCAGAACAGACTTTGGGACAATCTACTTTCTCCTTTCAGTTGTGTTTATTACTGTCATATGATAGGAAAAATACTAAGGGCACATTCTAATCCAGCACAATATCAAGCAAAAGCAGTCCAATGCTCTGATAACCCAAAGTCCAAGTAGCAGAGAAACACCAGACCAGAATGAGGCCTGAAGTTTTTATACTGGAAAATTTGCATTCCCTGAGGATTTGCATGGAGCTTCACCTTGTCGCATTTCTCCCTCCCCCTTCACCAGTACAACAAATGGAGGGCTGGCATAGGTGAGGTGGCAGGCTGGTGGGCATGGGGCAGGCGGTGAACTACAGAGCCCGGGGTGCGTACAGCGGGTGGAGGCGGCTGGATCGGGCTCTAGGGCCCTCGACCGGTTGGGCTCTCGGTCTCCGGCCCCTTTCGGGCCTAGAGCTCCTCGAAAAGCCGGGCTTGGGTTTGTGGTGGATTGGGTTTGGAGCGGTTGGTCTTCGAGGCCCTGGTGGCGGCGTTTGCCACCTTGCCTGAACTTTGCCAAGATCCCAGCACATAGCACTGGCTATGAATCTGGATTTCCTGAACAAAGTGGGAGTTTTGGCCTGGCTAACTTCTGGGACCCCGTCGTACTCCAGGCGTCACAAATTCCACGATTTTAATGTTAAGTCAGTGTTTTAACCTGTGAATTAAAGCCTGCAGTCAGCTTACTGCGGGGATTATCCAAGCAGGATGCGGTGAATACATCTGGAGAGGCGGCCAACGGGGGAACAGGGAGCCCGGAGTTCTAGTGTTACCTCGTCCACCGACTCACTCTGACCTCGCCATGTCCATTACCCTCTCTGTGGCACGGCTTACATATCTGTAAAATGAGGGTTTGGGGTGCATTTGATGCCCCTCCAAGCTCAAAAGTCAGAATCTCAACTCCCTTTTAAGGAGTCTTTCCTTAGAAACATGCCTGAAAGCATCTCTTTTCTGCATTTTTGAGTAACCAGGAGATGACTTATCAGAAGTGTCTACCATATTTGTTTCCAGACACCAAGCCAACCAAGGGCACCTGGGCAGTTGGGAGGGTTGCTGTGTTTCCTGTGCACTGAAAAACTCTGTCCTGACGACTTTGTTTTTTGAACCAATATCAGCAGTGTAAAACACACAAATGTGAAAAACAGACCTTTGTCTTAAAACTGCTCTTAAATTGCTGGTTTACTTACTTTGGGCAAATACCTTTCTTTCTCTGTACTGGAGATTTCTCATCAGACAAATGAATTAGTTAGATTAGGTCACAGGTTCTTAATCCCCTTTCTCATACTCTGCAGGCTGAGCGGTAAAGAACATTCCTGCAATGCAGGAGACGCAGTTTCGATCCCTTGGTCAGGAAGACCCCTTGGGGAAGGAAATGGCAATCCACTCCAGTATTCTTTCTTGCCTGGGAAATCCCATGGACAGAGGAGCATTGCAGGCTACCTACATTCCATGGGGTCGCAAAGAGTCCGGCAGGACTTAGTGACTTAATGACAAAACAACAACTGCGCAAATGAAGAATAGAATAATAACTATAGATCCATGATTTTCTGGGGGAGGGGAAAGGTGAGATACGGAGGGTACATATTATGTAGCCATATAGATAGAAAAATCTGTGTTTATAATTTTTAAATCTCACTTTTGACATTTACCGGTCTAGGTTATCACTAAGGCTTTTTCTCTTTAAAATTTGTTGTGCTGTGATTCGTATGTCCTCTTTGCGTACACTTTTGTGTGTGTTTGTTTAAATGACTGTGTCCCTGGAGGTACACTCTTTAGTTAAAAAAAAAAAAAGATACTAAGATATAGAAAAGGAGAAAAAGGCAAAGCCAAATTATAATAAAGTGACATAGTGAAATAAAACTGGACTTGAGTTAAAGATACTGATGGTACCGGTACTGGTACCTTGTTAACAGCACTGATACTTTCTGGCCAGCCAGCTTACCTCTCTGGTTCTCACTTTCCTTATCTGGAAAATAAAAGATTGGACTGGATGATTCCTAGATGTTTTCAGCACTGTAATTCTGTTTTTCTCATTTGTTTGTTTTTTATCTGAGCAACTTGGTGGATGTGGTGCAGCGTTTCTTTCGGCAGGAGAGGCTGTTCTAGGTGGTAGATGGAAGATCTATGACGAATGGTGTCAGATTAAGTGACATACAATATTACTTTGATATGAGCAAACTGAAGCCAAAACAACAACTAAAGAAAGGTGTTAGAAACCTAAGGGGCAGAGGAGCCCTTGACAGTGGAGCTTCATGGGAGGAAAGGATTTGTCACAACCTAGCACCTACCAGGCAATAAAAAATAATCAAGTGAGGGGATGGTTGGATGGATGGATAGATTGATAATAGCAAGTTTTAAGAAAGGAGTTTCTCCAAAAAATTGTTGTTAATTAGATACAGAATGGGAAATTGATTCAGTATTGTGAAAGTCCGATAAAAGAAGAGGTCCCTAAGTTTTCTAATTAATTGTAAGATAAGTCAGTTTATCTCTTCCTTATAAAGTATGTTAGTAAGAGAAAAACATGTACCTTGGAAGGTCCAGTGTGATCTGAGGAAGAGAGTAATTAGAATAAAAGAATGGAAGAAGATGTTGACAAGATGGAAAAGGTATAACAAGATGTCTAAGTTGGACCTTTGGGGAGTAAAGGAGTGGATTTATGTAGGACTTTTTTATAGGTATCAATGATAGAGTTGTGTACAATAAGTGTTAAAACTTCTCTAATGGGAATAGAGAATAAAAAGGGAAATGATTTTTGCAAACAAGGAAATGTTGGTGCTCCTCAGCAAATGGTAGAAATAGCCTTGAGGGTTAAGGTTTAAAAGAGAGGGATAAATTTGGGAGCAACCGGGATGAATTAAATTAGTAGAGGATAGGTAGTCTAGTTTGTGGAGAAGGCAATGGCACCCCACTCCAGTACTCTTGCCTGGAAAATCCCATGGACAGAGGAGCCTGGTGGGCTGCAGTCCATGGGGCCGCTGAGAGTCGGACACGATTGAGCGACTTCACTTTCACTTTTTACCTTCTTCTAGAATATGAGATTAGAGTATAATTCGAGCTAGACTTTCACTTCAGATACTCTTCTAGACTGAAAAGCCTCATGATTGAGGGCAATTACACTGTGATCTTGTATATATTCAATTAGTTTAATTCTGTACTTCTCAGTGTTGTCTCCAAGGAACAGAAAGACCAGCAATTGCTCTAAAGGCACAGTAAAAAATACAGTTAAACATCACTCATTTGGATGAGCCACCCAGAATTGGTGCAAAGTCTGATTTTTCTCCTTTAATTTAGGAAACATCTTCACTCTATTTCTTGTTATAAAAGCAACTGTCGATTTTATAACAAGTGCTGGTAAAATATTGCATTTCTAAAGTGTAGTCAACATTAGACAATCTGGTTTACATCCTTTCAAATATTTAATTATTGCTTAATAACAAATTATTTCAAATTCTCCATAGATTATAACCAAGGTCTGCAAACTCCATTCTGTGGGCCCACTGCCTGTTTCTGGAAACAAGAGTCGTATTGGAACACTGCCACGCTCATTTGTTGATGTACTGTCTATGGTTGCTTTCACGCTACCGCAGCAGAGACCTGGAGCTGTGACAGAAACCATATGGCTTCAAAGCTGAGAATACTCACTATTTTTCTTTTTCTTTCTTTCTTTTTTTTTTTTTACAGAACATGTATGCCAACCTCTCCTGTATATCCTTTCAGTTCAGTTCAGTCCAGTTGCTCAGTTATGTCCGACTGTTTGCAACCCCATGAACCGCAGCACGCCAGGCCTCTCTGTCCATCACCGACTTCCAGAGTTCACTCAGACTCACATCCATCGAGTCAGTCATGCCATCCAGCCATCTCATCCTGGGTCGTCCCCTTCTCCTCCTGCCCCCAATCCCTCCCAGCATCAGAGTCTTTTCCAATGAGTCAGCTCTTCACATGAGGTGGCCAAAGNAAGTGACTTAGCAGTAGCAGTAGCAGTTTCTACCTTCAGTCCTGGGAGGCTAACTCATAAGAAATCCATTTTGAATGTTTTGCCAGCAAAGGCAATGCCTCTTTTTCGTGCTGAAAAGGGTCAAGAACCAGGTAAATGCTAATGATGTCATTGAGCAATTGCTTTAAGAAATTAGAAGTTTCAACTTTTAAAAAAAAGGACCCTTCAACTGCTGGAAGATGCTGTGTCCAACTTGTTGAGCTTAAAAGGTGAAATGCCTACTAAGTCTAAAAAAGGTGTTATGTTTGGTCTTCATTGTGCTGTGTGTGTCTATTTAACAGCTAAGTTGAGCTGTCCCAGATATGCAAGTCTTCTTCCTTCTCATCTGTTTGGTCTTAGCATAAACATCACCCCTTCTAAGAAGACTTTCTGGTTCATGTAACTCCAGTAGAGGTCTCCCCTGACTATTCTCCTTCTCAGCTCCTGCTGGTTTTTAGTTACAGTGTTTATCACAATATGCAATTATTTATTTTCCCATTCACATTTTTTTTTTATTTTATGCCATTGGGCTATGAGATCCATGAGAGCAAGAACCAGACCTGTTTAGTTTATTCTAGCTTCTGCTATGATTTTTACCACCTGACATATGATGATCACTAAATATGTCACAGTATGAAACACCAGGCTGTGAAAGTTCTCTCTATTAAGTTCATTGACTCTGGAGACAGACTGATCACATTTGAACATCAGCACCTCTGTTAAGAATATGAGACTTCAGTCAAAACTAACTTCCGATCTCTTTCCTTTCTTCATTAGTAAATGAAAAAAATAACAAAGGAACATAATCCAAAAGATTAAGTCATGAGACACAAAGAAGGTGCTTAATAGACATCTAACTTTTGATGCTATTTCTATTACCATATTATTTGTAAACATGAATAGGAAAAAAAAAAAAGCTACTCTTACAGTAGGTCCCTTATATCTGAATGAGCTCTGTTTTGAGAGCACATTCTTAAGTTCAACAGAGTTGGCCTAGGTATTCAACAAATAAAATCAGCTATATAGTACTGTACTGTACTGGAATAAGTTTATAATACATTTCACACAAATAATATATAGAAGACAAACACAAAAATAAAGAAAATACTTTTATTCTTTCAGGATAGTACCTTGAAAAGTACAGGAGTAGCACAGAACCACAGCTGGCATATAGGTGTTGGTTTCGAGTGAACAGGTCAGAAGAGTTACTGACTAGATGAGGTAGGAGATAGCAGAACTGAAGGATCATCAGCAATAGGAGACAGAGGGCATGCTGCAATTTCACTCACACCTGATGTTGGTGGAACACACATTTGCTCCTTTGGACATTCACAACTTGTAGATACGTATGTAGGGGGCTTACTATATGTGGTTTGGATGCATACAGTACTACAGTTTTTGGAAGCTCTTTTATGTATGAAGACTAATTTTATGATTAAGAAATTCTTGTAAATGTGGTCAACTGAGGGTCACGCTAATAGTTTCAAGTGGAAATGATGAGGAAGCTAAAGGTCTCCACACTGTGTGTCTCACCCAGGTGGGATGGAGCCAAATTGGGTGCTACCCTGATTTGCATCCAGTCCAGCATTTCAACATTTCACTTCCGAAAGTCACTTTAAAAGAGTGAACATAAAACACAGAGGTGAAACTACATTTTACTGAAGTCTCCCCTCGAATGTGCGACTAAAAAATACTAGCCAAATCCCAGAAACTCCTTTATTGAATTCTCCTCTTTAGGGAACATAAAAATTGATCAGGTCGTGAAAATTCAAAGTAAAGGGAAAAGGTAATTTTCAGACTTTTCTTGCTGGCTGTCAGGTCAGAAATAACAAAAACAGCTCTAATGCACAAGTGTATTTTATCAACTTTTCTTCCTGTGAGGCAGGAAAAACCAAATAACCAACTTTAAAAAAATGACTTTACCACTGGCCTGAGCATGGATAAGAAGTTGTTAGCAAAGTCTGCGGCATACACATCAGTAATTTCAGCAGTGTTCTCTTTGGGAGGCACCCAAACACCTCTGGAACTAAAGAAATAATAGTATTAAATGTCTACGCTGTGACAGAAACTGTGTGGCCTTTTCATACAATCTCATCTTACAAAAGTCCTAATAGGTGGACATTGTTTCCCTCTGCTTTACGTTTAAGAAGCAGAGATTCAGAGAGGTTAACTGACTCTTCAAAGGTCTCAAGGCAGACAACAGGATGAGCTGGGATCTGAGAGTGGTCCTGCCCGGCTCCAAAGTGCCTTGTTCCTTCCACTGAAAAGAACTGTCCCTGCTTCATTTCTCAACACACTTTGGGGATAATAATTGGAACCAGGAGTTGACAAACTTGAGCCTATTTCCAACTGCTGCTGCTTCATCTGATCCCTACTTCCACTCACGCCAGAGGGGCTGCCTGCTTGTTCTTGCAGTTTACAAAGAGAGTGGGGAAGAAAATGATTCATGAGCTCATTTCTGCAAAGCAGATGGAATCTCTTGGAGAAAAAGGTTCTGTGCAGGGGCCAAGAAATAAATGGGGCAACCCCTAAGAATCAGATGGTGCAAAGCTGCAAATACCATGAAAATAAATCTAGAAAGTCACCGACAAGGGTTTATTAAGCTTTTGGTTGTAGGTGTTCAAGAGCCACGAAGCATGGCAGAAGAAACACAGGCCACAAAGAAAAAGTCATCATGAAAACAAAAAAAATACATGTGTACAAGACACACAAAGAACACCATTTTAAAACAACACAAATACTGAAAATCATTTGCTAATATGTGTTTATACACTAAATGTGATATAGTTCCAATTACAGACTGGCCTCGAAAGGTTTAGATGCGTAATTATCTTAAAGTCTCTCATATGTTTTCATTTCATGGACTTAGATTAGATCTGGTCCTGGGAAACAAGAGGGTTTGGTCAAGAGGGAGGGGGAGGGTACTGGGATTCCAGAAAGGAGGAGTTGGAAACATTGTAGAAATCAAAGACTGCAGTTTGTGGAAAATAAAATAAAATAAGGACCCTTTCATGGGTCAAGCAGTTCACATAAGGAGGCAAGAGGTAGTAAAACAGCAATGGCAGTGGAAAGGCAGGCTGAGGCTGACCTGTGGATGAACCTGACAGTCCATCATGACTTTCAGGATTTAACTCTCTAGGTTAAAGAGAGCAGGGCTGGGAAGGGGAAGATGATGTAATATCAACTGCTACTGAGCATGAACTCTGCATTAGGTACTGTGCTATGGGCTTGGTATTTTTCATTCTGACACCAGTCCTGGACGGTCTTTATGACAATTATAATCTTTAAGTTGAGGCAATTGAACCTCAGAGAGGTTTGGAAGCCAGATGAAAGTTATCCAGCTCATCAATAGCCGAATAAGGAATCAAGTTAGGTCTGACAAATTCAAAGCTTATACTCTTCCAAAACCTTCACCACTGCACAGTATTTAACTGATCTAGTACGTGTGCCTGGAGTCTACAGAGTACTAGATTGGGGGAAGCTGGAGGAAAGCATAATAACAAAATTACAAATGGGATGACTGTCTCTTGCTCCAGTAATAAACAAAAAACCTAAACAAAACAAAAAACCCAAAACAACCTATCTGGGGTTTAAAGTGGTATGAAGCCTATAATAGCTAACATACAGGAATTACTTAGTACATGAATAGATAGGACTATCTATCATTTTGTTTAATGCTCACAGTAACTCTTGGAAGTGGAAACTATTATTATTACTGTTATTATTATTATCCCTATGATAGATGAGGAAACCAAAGCTTAGACAAGTTGTTTATCAAAGGCTTAATAGTTTGGCCACTATTAAGAGGCTGGCATAAAGTCAATACAACTAAACTGTCTTCAGAATGGGAGGGAGAGGAGTGGGGTGGAAAGATAAACAAAACAAACGAGGACTCAGCAGGGCCTGTTGATTGGTTGAAAGTGAGCAAATAAAAGCAATGGGTGACTCAACAGACTGGTTCCAAATAGAAAAAGGAGTACGTCAAAGCTGTATACTGTCACCCTGCTTATTTAACTTATATGCAGAGTACATCATGAGAAACACTGGACTGGAAGAAACACAAGCTGGAATCAAGATTGCCGGAAGAAATATCAATAACCTCAGATATGCAGATGACACCACCCTTATGGCAGAAAGTGAAGAGGAACTCAAAAGCCTCTTGATGAAAGTGAAAGAGGAGAGTGAAAAAGTTGGCTTAAAGCTCAACATTCAGAAAACTAAGATCATGGCATCCGGTCCCCTCACTTCATGGGAAATAGATGGGGAAACAGGGGAAACAGTGTCAGACTTTATTTTTTTGGGCTCCAAAATCACTGCAGATGGTGACTGCAGCCATGAAATTAAAAGACACTTACTCCTTGGAAGAAAAGTTATGACCAACCTAGATAGTATATTCAAAAGCAGAGACATTACTTTGCCGACTAAGGTCCATCTAGTCAAGGCTATGGTTTTTCCTATGGTCATGTATGGATGTGAGATTCGGGCTGTGCAGAAGGCTGAGTGCCGAAGAATTGATGCTTTTGAACTGTGGTGTTGGAGAAGACTCTTGAGAGTCCCTTGGACTGCAAGGAGATCCACCCAGNAGATCCAACCAGTCCATTCTGAAGGAGATCAGCCCTGGGATTTCTTTGGAAGGAATGATGCTAAAGCTGAAGCTCCAGTACTTTGGCCACCTCATGCGAAGAGTTGACTCATTGGAAAAGACTCTGATACTGGGAGGTATTGGGAGCAGGAGGAGAAGGGGATGACCCAGTATAAGATGGCTGGATGGCATCACGGACATGATGGACGTGAGTCTGAGTGAACTCCAGGAGTTGGTGATGGACAGGGAGGCCTGGCGTGCTGCGATTCATGGGGTTGCAAAGAGTCAGACACGACTGAGCGACTGAACTAACTGACTGACTCAAAGTTTATCCTATGGTCTGAAGCTTGGGAGACCAAAAGAAGTGTGTTATCTTTAATAAAAAATAAAAATAGGGAGGAGTCACCCAATTGGACAGGACAGAAAAATGTTATTTCAAAACAGAATTTGCCCACCACAGGGTAAAGTACACAGTGACATCAAGGAGAAGGCAAAAATGAACAACTGCTATTGAATTTAGAAATTAGGTCATTGGTTATTCAAAGACAGAGGAAGGAAGAATGGGGTTTGCAGTGGGTTAAGGGGTGAATGAATAGCTGATGAGGCAGTAGACACAGAGAAAAAAAGGTCTTCTCTTGCAGTGTAGGCAAAGTAAAGTGAGAAAGTAATCACAGCTTCAGGACTCTGAGTGAGAGTCAAGGAAAGTTTACTTTTTTCCCTGCAGGGTAAAGGAGCATTAAGTATATTTTATTGTATTTTTAAAGTATGGTACTATGTAATGTCTGTCTTCCTACTGCCAAGGGAATACAAGCTCCATTCACTGGGGAGAAACTGTGATGACTGAGACCAGAGATCTAAGCAACAGAGAGGTTGTCACCCAGCGTGTGGACACACAGACTTAGAGACGCACAGGAATGCATCTAAAATCACTTCCTGCAAGTAACGCACCTGACCCTGAGGCTCTCAGTGTTCACTGTGCTTCTTCCCTAGACAGAGGGGACTTAACTTTGGAAAAGAAAGTATCATTTCCTTTGCCATGGAACAGAATGACTACAGACAGAGAGATGCTTTGAAGACGCACTGAGGAGGTGATGGCGGGAAGAAGGGGAACAAAGAGAAAGCTGGCAGAGGACCAGGGGTGCTAAGAAAATGAAAACCAATCTGGATCCCTGCTCAGGAAACTGCTGAAGGAAACTGAAGCTGCCAGGGTTGCCATCGTTGTGAGTCCTGTGTGTGCAAGTCTGGCGTGTGTAGGCAAGTGGCATCATGTTGTTTTCACTGGCTGCCTCCCTTGTAAAATGCTTAAATTATCGAGAAAACTTCATATTTAAGGATGAAAGAATAAAAAAGGTTAAGGTGCCAGTGATGAACTTTTATTAGGCCATGGTATGATTTTATAATATCAAATTACATATTCAGTGCTGATATAAAGTAAATATTATCTGGCACATCTTCTCCTTCCCGACATCACCATTCCTGAGGTGGATATTTTTACTCCCCAAACCAAGTATTAAATGTCCCTACCCTCTGCTTCAAGGGAGATATCTTTCTTCTCCACGTGTGTTATATGTGATGCCATAAGGCTGCAAGTTTGTGAAAATGAGCTTTGAGAGTCGAATGTCTTAAAACCATTCCTCTAAATGCTCCATAATGGCATAGAGCAGACTTCATCCAATATTTATTAAGTAAGCGGAATGAAACATCAATGATACAATAAAACCCCTGTATGACTGAGAAAGAAACAGAACTACTCTCCTCCTCCCTTCATTCCCCTCACTCTGTGGGAACGCTGTTTGGGTTTTTTCCTTGCAATTCTCCTTTCCCCTTCAATGAAACAAAAGCTGAATTCAGTACCCTCCTAATGAGGCCATTACTGGCTTTAACATGGAAAATTTAATTTAGAGTAGATTAGAATTTCCTTTCACTGTTCCTTTCCTTTGATCCTTGTTTCCCTTTGCTATTATGTAATTGCTCATTTATTAAGCTTAGGTGTGTCCTACATTTTATGAGGCACTGGGAATATACACTAAGATAAGGAGAACGCAATCCTGACCTCACTGAGGTTCACAGACCAATGGCAGAGACAGATGTGAAGACAGTATGTCAGGAAGAAATGAGAACTCTCCCAGAGCCAATGCAGAAGGAGCTGTGAGGGCCCAGCTGTCAACACAGCATGGGGGTGAAGAGATGGACCTTGACGTCATAAGAACAGGCTTTGGATGAAAACGGTCCCAGGATTAAGCTGGCTTAGGAGCTATAAACACTCAGGCAGGTAACTTAACCCTCTTAAGTCTTGGCTTCATCCTTTGTTAACACAGGAATAATGTCCACCTCGTTGGGTTTCTGTGAGCACTGTGGGTGATAACGAGCATGAAGTGCTCAGTACAAGGAAGGTACTCAAGAAATGTTTATGAAAAATCCCACTGTTTGGGACCTCAGGGGAGTCTGCCTGGAGGTGATGCAAGACTGCAGTCTTGAAGGGTAAATGGAGAAATCACTAGATGAATAGCACTGGGAAAGAGACAGTAGGAACGTTGCCTCCAGAACAGGCAGGCACGGGGCCCAGGAGAACTGTCAGCGGATGAAGAGAGGTGAATCGGCAGAGGCAGAGGAACAGCAGCGGGGCTGAGGCTGGAAGGGGCCACGGGCCTGGTGTGCCGCGAGAGCTGACGCGTCCCTGTGGTTAATGAGAAGCCACCGAACAGCGTCCACGCTCCTGGCCCAGGAATCATAACAAGATGCCTCCAGGAAGGACGCCACCACTGACAACCCACTTCCCTGCTGTCTCCAAGGTCTCGCTCTCAGACCTATTTCTTGCTTTACATAGGATTCCTAACAAGTCGACCGTACGCTGAACACATGATAGTCATTCCATCGTTATTGACACGGACCAGCTGCTACTCAAATTATTTCTCTCTGTGAAAGAGGGATTTATGCCCAAAGGGCCCCCTCCCCCGCCTTTTTTTTTTCTTTCTTCTTTAGCAAAAGTGGGGCCAAATATAGCCGGTAATATCCAAATAGAGGAGTGGATAAAGACTCAAAAGGTGAGTTGATCAGCTTTATTTAGTAGTACGTTTTGGTCCTTACTTGTAAAATCAATCAATCCAAACTTGTACGGGAACATCCCTCTGTATCTGACATCATGGTCCTGTCTGGAAGGCTCTAACTGGGGATGCAAGACACAAAGTGGAAAGCTTTATAAGCTACACAGGATTCAAAACTATCTGGACAAGAAAATAAAAGTTATGACTCAGGCACAGATGTTAAGAACTCACTAAGAGGAAGGAGATTTCTCAGTGGATGGAAATACCTGGAGACACTTGTGAAGAAGTTGATTTGATGTGAGCTTTGGAGAAAGGAAACATTTAATGACAAGAGGAGAAAGGACATTTTCAGTCTTTGATTTTTAGACTTGGCAACTGCACTGTTGACTAAAATTGCCTAACAAACCATATAAGGCAGGTGACGGTTAACACAGCTTTGTATACTTTGTATTTCTCCAAAGTAAAATCATTTCATTAAACATAGGAAAATGTATTCTCTACTAGCATTACTGTTTCAAAAAAAAGCAACAATAGCCTAATATTCACAATGAAAGGAAAGCAAGCCCAGAATAAAGATCACATAGTAATTTTCTATTGCTGTGTAATGGATTATTACCATGAGTTTGTGGCTTAAATCAACACCCATTTATTTAGCTCATGGTTGCTGAAGATCAGAAGTCCAGGCATAGAACTGGATTCACTTCCCAGGATCTCAGAAGGCTTACATCAAAGTTTCAAATGGCTTGTGTCCTTTTCTGGACCTCAGATCATTTTCCAGCTCATGTGGTTGGGAGGAGAATTCAGCATTTTACAGCTGCAGGACTGAGTCTTCCTCTCTCTTTCTGGCTGACCGCTGGGGGCTGATCACAGGCCCTAGAAGGTACTCTGTCCCCTCCATATCCCGCCTTTGGCACTTCCAGTTTACGAATTTCTCAGTCTTTGATCTTGACATGTGTGCCTAAGTCGCTTCAGTCATGTCTGACTCTGCGACCCTATGGACCGTAGCCCACCAGGTTCCTCTGTCCACGGGATTCTCTATTGATTGCTATACTTAAATATAAAGGGTTCATGTGATTAGGTCAGGCCCACCCAGATAATCTCCCTTTTGAGTAACTCAGAGTGAACTGATTATTAACTTGGATTACACATGTGAAATTCCTTAGGTCATATAACAAAACATGACACAGTCATAGGGGTGATACTTCATCATATTCACATGTTCCTCCCTCATTGAAATGGAGGAATTTCTGTAAGATGTGAATATCAAAGAGTGAGGACCTTAGGTGGGGGGCATAGGATTCTGCTTCCAAGAAAGGAAGCAACAATCTTTTATCGAAACATCATTGATACAAAGGGTAACTTTGTGTTATGTGTTAGTTGCTCAGTTGTGCTCAACTCTTTGTGACCCTATGGACCAGGGCTTACTTTAAAAATACAAAGCTAGTGGAGGTGGTGTAATTCCAGCTGAGCTATTTCAAATACTAAAAGATGATGCTTTGAAAGTGCTGCACTCAATATGCCAGCAAATTTGGAAAACTCAGCAGTGGCCAAAGGACTGGAAAAGGTCACTATTCATTCTAGTCCCCAAAAGGGCAATGCCAAAGAATGTTCAAACTACCACACAGTTGCACTCATTTCACATGCTAGCAAGGTAATACTTAAAATCCTTCAAGCCAGGCTTCAGCAGCATGTGAACTGAGAACTTCCAGATGTACAAACTGGATTTAGAAAAGGCAGAGAAGCCAGAGATTAAATTGCCAACATTGCCAATTGTTGGATCACAGAAAAAGCAAATGATTTCCAGAAAAAAAACATCCACTTCTGCTTAATTGACTATGCTAGAGCCTTTGACTGTGTGGATCACAACAAACTGTGCAAAATTCTTAAAGAAATGAAAATACCAGACCACCTTACCCGCCTTCTGAGAAACCTGCATGCAGGTCAAGAAGCAACAGAACTGGACATGGAACAACAGACTGGATATAAAATTGGGAAAGGAGTTTGTCAAGGCTATATTTTGTCACCCTGCTTTTTAAACTTCTATGCAGAGTAATCATGTGAAATGCTGGGCTGGATGAATCCAAAGCTGAATCAAGACTGCTGAGAGAAATATCAACAACCTCAGATATGGAGATGATACTACCCATTATGGCAGAAAGTGAAGAAGAACAAAAGAGCCTCTTAATGAAGGTGAAACAGGAGAGTGAAAAAGCTGGCTTATAATTCAACATTCAAAAAAACTAGGATCATGGTATCTGGTCACATCACTTTACGGCAAATAGATGGGGCAACAATGGAAAAAGTGACAGACCTAATTTTCTTCAGCTCCAAAATCACTGAGGACAGGAACTGCAGCCATGAAATTAAAAGACGTTTGCTCCCTGGAAAAAAAGCTATAACAAACCTGGACAATACATTAAAAAGCAGAAACATTACTTTGCCGACAAAGGTCCATATAGTCAAAGCTCTGGTTTTTCCAGTAATCATGTGTGAATGTGAGATTTGGACCATAAAACCCCGATGAATGGATACTTTCAAAATATGGTGCTGGAGAAGACTCTTGAAAGTCCCTTGGACAGCAAGAAGATCAAACCAGTCAATTCTAAATGAAATCAACCCTGAATTGGAAGGACTNTGGTCACATCACTTTACGGCAAATAGATGGGGCAACAATGGAAAAAGTGACAGACCTAATTTTCTTCAGCTCCAAAATCACTGAGGACAGGAACTGCAGCCATGAAATTAAAAGACGTTTGCTCCCTGGAAAAAAAGCTATAACAAACCAGACAATACATTAAAAAGCAGAAACATTACTTTGCCGACAAAGGTCCATATAGTCAAAGCTATGGTTTTTCCAGTAATCATGTGTGAATGTGAGATTTGGACCATAAAACCCCGATGAATGGATACTTTCAAAATATGGTGCTGGAGAAGACTCTTGAAAGTCCCTTGGACAGCAAGAAGATCAAACCAGTCAATTCTAAATGAAATCAACCCTGAATTGGAAGGACTGATGCTGAAGCTCCAATACTTTTGCAACCTGATGCGAAGAGATGACTCATTGGAAAAGACCCTGATGCTGGGAAAGACTGAAGGCAGGAGGAGAAGGAGGAGACAGTAGATGAGATGGTTGGATGGCATCACCGACTCAATGGACATAAGTTTGAGCAAACTCCAGGAGATAGTGAAGGACAGGGAAGCCTGGCATGCTGCAGTCCATGGGGTGGATTGAGCCACTGAACAACAACAACAGAAAAGGGTTTTATATTGTTGTATAAAACCAATTCTTTACATAAGTAAGAGAAAATTACACAATCTAGCACTGCCTTCTGAGGAAAGGTGCATATGGAAAAATCCTTTGTGGGACAAGCTGGGGTGATTGTGCTGCTCTGTATGATTTGGGGAGTGAGAGGAGGGGGAGTTTGAGATGAAAGATGGGAAATGCAAGAGGGAAAAAAATTAGAAATGAGACCTTGGATGCAGAAGGGAAGGAAAGCAGAGGAGGGGAGATGGTCAGAGTGGTGTGACTTAGGAAGGAAGACAAAGCTGATGAAAATGTCAAGGTATTTGCTGCTAGAGATGCTGTTGCTCTGGTTCCCCTACAAAATCTTCAGTAGAATCTGTATTTGTAAGATTCTCCATGTGGCCGGAATTTCCCTGACAGATGCAAAGAAGTGCAATTCTGTGTCAAAGATGGTGCAGGTCAAGCACAGAGAAATGTGGATGAAGACAGCAACACTGTACACACACAGGTAAGTTGAAAAGAACAGAAACAATGTTCTGAATACGATTTGTGCTCGATGTTGAATATTCAAAGAATACTCCCTGGTGGCTTGGATGGTAACAAATCTGCCTGCAAAGCAGGAGACCCAGGTTTGATCCTTGGGTCGGAAAGATTCCCTGGAGAAAAGAATTGCTACCCATTCCAGTATTCTTGCCTGGAGATTCCCATGATCAAAGAAGCCTGGTGAGCTATAGTCCATGGGGTTGCAGAGTCAGACATGACTGAGCAACTAAGCACACAGAGGTGGCAGGAAATCTTAAACCGTTCTCTAAGTGCTTTTCCATCTTCTCCCCAAAGATCTGGAAGTACAAACCCTCCACAGAGCAGAAGTTTAATCGTAAGGACTACCAATAAACTTGAAAAAGTGGATCAGTCCCTCCCTGTGCAGCAGTGAGGGAATTCATCTGAGAGATGTCTGTCCAAGGGGATGACTGTTTGAGATGTAGACACAAAAACAGGGAACAAGAAGCCTAAGTCTTCCACAGCCGAATGAGCATCCGACAAAGAGCTTTCCAAATATCCCTTAGTCTATCATTATGTATTCCTTACCACAAACTCCGAAGGGAGGTCATTACAACCATCTCAGTGAGTTGGAAAATACAGGGAATTGTGGAGGTTAAATGACCTGCCTGGGGCTGCTGTGCAGTATGGAGCAAAGTTGAGATTAAAACTCCCCAGTGCCTATGCCCTGGGCCTTTGTGAAACCTTAACAGAGATCAAGTTCTCAAAAACCAGCAGCTTTTTCTCTGGGGCATGGAAACAGGATTATGGGAAATTGTACCAGGGATGGAGGAACTGTGATTTGAAGGGATGCTTTACAGGCAACTTGACGCCAGGCTTGGAACCTCTTGTCTTGGTTTCTTATCATGATAGCTGAAATATAGTGCACTGGCTTTTCTTCACCAGAGACAATGGATGGAAGAATGAACAAGGGGAAGTGTGGGATGGGAGCATATTTCTTATAAATACAGAATTATCACGTGATCCAGCAATCCCACAACTAGGGCTATAGCCAAAAGAATGGAAAATAGGAACTCAGATATTTATACACAAATACTTATAGCAAATTATGTCCAAAAGCCAAAAAGTATGTCTACTGATGGATGAATGGATAATGGAACTTGGTTGATGAACACAATGAAATACTGCTGCTGCTGCTAAGCCGCTTCAGTCGTGTCTGACTCTGTGTGACCCCATAGACAGCAGCCCACCACGCTCCCCATCCCTGTGATTCTCTAGGCAAGAACACTGGAGTGGGTTGCTGTTTCCTTCTCCAATGCATGAAGGTAAAAAGTGAAAGTGAAGTCTCTCAGTCGTGTCTGACTCCTAGCAACCCCATGGACTGCAGCCTACCAGGCTCCTCCATCCATGGATTTTCCAAGCAAGAGTACTGGAGTAGGGTGCCATTGCCTTCTCTGCAATGGAATACTACTCATCCTTAAAAAGGAATGGGATGTTACCATATGCTGCCACATGGATCAACCTTGAAGACATTATGCTAAGTGAAATAAGCCAGTCACAAAACAGCAAATATTGTATTATTTAACTTAGTTAAGTCTCATTGAGTAGTCAAATTTATAGTCATAGAAAGTAGAATGGTGATCAGCAGGGGCAGTGGGGAGGAAGAAATAAGGAGTTATCATTTAACGAGCACAGAATTTGAGTTCAAGATTATGAAATATTTCAGGAGATGGATGGGTTTCAGGATGCATGATGGTGCAAATCTACTTAACACCAAAGAATTGAACATTGCAGAATGGTTGAAATGGTAAGCTTTATGTCACCATGTTTTTAAAAAAGGGAAAAGAAAACTATGACTACTGATTTCCTATGTATATATCTCCACTAGACTGTAGGGCCCAGAAGGCAGGGATGATGTGTTTTGTTTATTATCACATCATCAGTGCTGCAAACAATGTCGCACACAGTAGGTTCTAGATATATATTTGTTAACAACTTATAGACCAGAGACGTATTCATACGTGTTTAGTTACCTGAATGTTATTGACCGGAGTGCTCCAATATTCAGTTATAGAACAAATCACCAGCCACAGGCATTAGTTTTTGCAAAAATCCCCTAATCAATAATGTGTTAAGTTAGTGAACCAGCCCTGGCCCACTCAGGTGGATGGATACCACTTTGCAGTATCAATCAGACAGGCTCCCTCTCCCACAGTGCTGTGCTTTCAGCCATTCCACCTTTCAGTCCTAACAACCAAAGAAGAACGCCATTGGGTAGGACAGACTCTAAAATACTGAACAAATACAGAAGAGGTCATCTGTAATTCCAGTTGAGCTATTTCAAATCCTGAAAGATGATGCTGTGAAAGTGCTGCACTCAACATGCCAGCAAATTTGGAAAACTCAGCAGTGACCACAGGACTGGAAAAGGTCAGTTTTCATTCCAATCTCAAAGAAAGGCAATGCCAAAGAATGCTCAAACTACCACACAATTGCACTCATTTCACACTCTAGTAAAGTAATGCTCAAAATTCTCCAAGCCAGGCTTCAGCAATACGTGAACCATGAACTTCCAGATGTTCAAGCTGGGTTTAGAAAAGGTAGAGGAACCAGAGATCAAATTGCCAACATCCGCTGGATCATTGAAAAAGCAAGAGACTTCCAGAAAAACATCTATTTCTGCTTTATTGAGTATGACACAGCCTTTGACTGTATGGATCACAATAAACTGTGGAAAATTCTGAAAGAGATGGGAATACCAGACCACCTGACCTACCTCTTGAGAAATCTGTATGCAGGTCAGGAAGCAACAGTTAGAACTGGACATGGAACAACAGACTAGTTCCAAATAGGAAAAGGAGTACGTCAAGGCTATACATTGTCACCCTACTTATTTAACTTATATGCAAAGTACATCATGAGAAATGCTGGGCTGGAGAGAGCACAAGCTAGAATCAAGATTGCTGGGAGAAATATCAATAACCTCAGATATGCAGATGACACCACCCTTATGGCAGAAAGTGAAGAACTAAAGAGCCTCTTGATGAAAGTGAAAGAGGAGGGTGAAAAAGTTGGCTTAAAGTTCAACATTCAGAAAACTAAGATGAAGGTATCTGGTCCCATCACTTCATGGCAAATAGATGGGGAAACAGTGGAAACGTGGCTGATTTTAGTTTTTTGGGGCTCCAAAATCACTGCAGATGGTGACTGCAGCCATGAAATTAAAAGACACTTACTCCTTGGAAGGAAAGTTATGACCAATCTAGACAGCATATTGAAAAGCAGAGACTTTGTTAACAAAGGTCCGTCTAGTCAAGGCTATAGTTTTTCCAGTGGTCATGCATGGATGTGAGAGTTGGACTATAAAGAAAGTTGAGTGCTGAAGAATTGATGCTTTTGAACTGTGGTGCTGTAGAAGACTCTTGAGAGTCCCTTGGACTGCAAGGAGAACCAACCAGTCCATCCTAAAAGACATCAGTCCTGGGTGTTCATTGGAAGGACTGATATTGAGACTGAAAGTCCAATACTCTGGCCACCTCATGTGAAGAACTGATTCATTTGAAAAGACCCTGATGCTGGGAAAGATTGAGTGCAGGAGGAGAATGGGATGGAGAATGACTTGTTTGGATGGCATCAACAACTCAATAGACATGAGTTTGAGTAAACTCTGGGAGTTGTTGATGGACAGGGATGCCTGGTGTGCTGTGGCTCATGGAGTCACAAAGAGTCAGACAGGACTGAGCAACTGAACTGAACTGAACTATAACAACAGCATACAATAGAGCACTTTTAATTTTTCAAGAATTTTAAAGATGTCCAGTGGCTTCTAGTCCTGCCTGGTCATTAGCATCAGCTAGAGAACAGGAGACCCCTGTTCAGTTCCTGGATTGAGGAAACCCCCTGGAGGACAGATAAGCTACCCATTCCAGTATCCTGGGGCTTTCCTTGTGGCTCACATTGTAAAGAATCTGCCTTCAATGTAGGAGACCTGGGTTTGATCCCTGGGCTGGGAAGATCCCCTGGAGGAGGGCGTGGCACCTCATTCCAGTATCTTGCCTGGAGAATCCCCATGGACAGAGCAGCCCAGTGGGCTATAGTCCATGGGGTCACAAAGAGTCAGACATGGCTGAGAGACTAAGTGCAGAAAGCTTGTTAAAAATATATATTATCTGGTATCACCCTCCTCATATCTGATTTAGTAGGTCTAAGATGGCTCCTTGGAGTCTAGATGTTTAAAGAAATTATTTTACTGATGTATAGTTGATTCACAATTGTGAATTATGTGTTATTGTGTGGATTATGTGTTAACCATGTTAATTTCTGGTATATAGCAAAGTGAACAGTTACACATGGGTGTGTGCTCACTCACTCAGTCGTGTTTGACTCTCTGTGACCCTGTGGACTGTAGCCCACCAGGTTCCTCTGTCCATGGTATTCTCCAGGTAAGAATATTAGACTGGGTTGTCATTTCCTCCTCCAGGGATTGAACCCACATCTCTTGCATCTCCTGCACTGGCAGGCAAATCTTTACAACCTCACCACCTAGGAAGCCCTCAGTTATACATACACACACACACATATGTATGTATGTATATATATGTGCATCAGTTCAGTTCAGTCACTCAGTCGTGTCTGACTCTTTGCAACCCCATGAATTGCATGCAGCATGCCAGGCCTCCCTGTCCATCACCAACTCCTGGAGTTCACTCAGACTCATGTCCATTGAGTCCGTGATGACATCCAGCCATCTCATCCTGGGTCGTCCCCTTCTCCTCCTGCCCCCAATCCCTCCCAGCATCAGAGTCTTTTCCAATGAGTCAACTCTTCACATGAGGTGGCCAAAGTACTGGAGTTTCAGTTTCAGCATCATTCCTTCCAAAGAACACCCAGGGCTGATCTCCTTCAGAATGGACTGGTTGGATCTCCTTGCAGTCCAGGGGATTCTCAAGAGTCTTCTCCAACACCACAGTTCAAAAGCATCAATTCTTCGGCGCTCAGCCTTCTTCACAGTCCTACTTTCACATCCATACATGACCACTGGAGAAACCGTAGCCTTGACTAGACATATATATACATATATCTTTTTCATATTATTTTCCATTATGGTTTATCACAGGATAATGAATATAGTTCCTGGTGCTATATAATAGGACCTTGTTTGTCCATTGTATATCTAATAGCTTGTATCTGCCAATCCCAAATTCCCCATCTCTCTCTCTCCCACTGGGAATCTGGATTTCTGTTTGTGGGTTTGCTTAAGTGGCTGCATAAATAAGCTGAAAAACCTCTGCCTTCATTACTCGATGAGTATGTTTTTCTTCCCAGATGATAAGCTCCATGAGGGTAAGACATATGTTTATATATATTGAATGTCACCTACTGCATCTAGGAGATTAATTAGTGCTGAGCTGACTGAGTAATATGCAAACAGCACTAGATTACCCTACAGTCATCTCCACCATTCCACCATCCCTAAACCCAAAGAACCAAATGCAGGCCCTCATTTTCATGCAGCAAAATGTATAAATACAAATATGTACAAATACACTGCCTTTTAGAGCGATATTAGCAAAGACTTATTATTCCTCTAGATCCACATCTGTTCTTTCAAATACTTGGAACTCAGCACACTTATGAATAACACATTTCAAATCACAAGAGAGTCTGAGAGGCAAAAAGCTGCAAGGTGTCAGGGCCAAGCAGTGTGTGTTTAAACTAGAACAGCTGCAGAGACAAAGCATCCGGGTTGCTTTAAACAATAATAATGCTTATGATCTGAGTTATAAAACAGTAATTTTCCAGGCATTATAGGTGTGCTCAAGCCCATTTTACAACTAGGAAGAACAGGTGCTATTTTTTGATACTCCATCTCTCAAATTTTGAAGCCTCAACATTATTATTTTGGAATGATACACATTAATTTTTAAACATTTATTTATTTTTAATCAGAAGACAATTGCTTTACAATATTGTGTTGCTTTCTGCCATACATCAACATGAATCACCCATAGGTATACATATGCCCCCTCCCTTGTGAACTTCCCTCCCACCTCCCACCCCATCCCACCCCTCTAGGTTGTCATAGAGCTGGAGATTTGAACTCCCTGTGTCATACAGTAAATTTCCACTGGCTATCTATTTTTACATATGGTAATATATACGTTGCAATGCTACTCTTGCAGAATAATTAAGCACATTATTTGTGCTTCAAGTAGGTCTCCGCCCAGATGTCCCTTTTACAATGTGTGTACACTAATTTATAATTCATTAACAACTGAGGGTGAACTAGGTCAGCGTAACCTAGTCAGACAGAACTCTAGATTAAAAATGACCTTTAGTTAAATACTTTAGAGAAGTGGCGAAAACTATCTTTTCTCCAAGAGTCAAAAATACACCTCCACAGTGGCTCTCAAAGTGTAGTCGCAGTGGACCAGTCATGTCAGCATCACTTGGGAACTTGTTAGAATTCTCAGGTCCATTAAGAAAAAAAAAAAACAAAAAACATGGGTGTGGAGTCCGGTGATCTGTATTGCAACAGTCCTCCAGGTGAGCCTGATTGAGAACCACTGTATTAGAAGGCTTGCAATAATGAAACATGCCTACTTAAAGCAGTATTAGCCAAACACATTTGCCCCCAGACCCCTTTTCCATGTAACACCTATCAACTTCCATGAAATCTACAGTTTCATTAGAAAGAAACTAAATGGGAAAAGGATCTGAGTAAGAATAGATATACGTATATGTATAACTGAATCACTTTGCTGTACACTTGAAACTAACACAACACTGTAAATAAGCTATACTCCAATTAAAAAAAAACTGCCATACCATATTCTGAAAGCCCAAAATATATTAATTGCACAATCAGCAACTTACAGTGATAAGAACAACTGTCTATTGCATGACACTACATGCTAGACCCCAAGAATACTGTGCTAGATCTGACAGATATAGCTTCTTCCTCCTCAGGATGTACTGTCTAGTATGGAGGACAGATCAACAATGAACACGTAGGGGAAGCTATGTATGAAGTGCACACACTGTGTAAGAACATGGGAGGGAAAATGAAGAGGGGTGATGGACAATTTGACATGACTTGTATCAATCATTTGCTTTGCAAGCTATTCTCATCCTTCTCTTGTCTTCACTGCCTCCGGCCAAGAGGACTAAAACACCTGCCTCTAGCAGATATAGAGACTACTTCACTCAGACACACTTTTAGGAAGCCCCAGGACACAAAGGCTTTAAGAAGGTCATGGTCATCAATGAAGTTGGTGCCATAAGCCTGAATGTTTGGACTTCCAAAAGTCATATGTGGAAATCCTAACTTCCAAAGGTGATGGTATTAGTAGGTGGGGTCTTTAAGAAGCCCTGGTCATGAAGTGCTTAAATCTTTTATGAATGAGACTAGTATCTTATAAAAGAGACTCTGCAGAGATCCCTTGCCCCTTCCCCCATGGGAAGGTTGGCCATCTGCATCCTGGGAGACAGCTTTCACCAGATGCTAAATCTGCTGGCACTTTGATTCTGGACTTTTCAGCCTCCATAACTGTGAGATATGAATTTCTGTCATTTATAAGCTACCCTGATATATATACCCTGATATAATCTCCCCCAATAGCTCAGTTGGTAAAGAATCTGCCTGCAATGCAGGAGAACTGAGTCAGGAACTGGAGAAGACTACCACTCCAGTATTCTTGGGCTTTCCTTGTGGCTCAGCTGGTAAAGAATCTGACTGCAATGAGGGAAACCTGGGTTCAATCCCTGGGTTGGGAAGATCCCCTGGAGAAGGGAAAGGCTACCCACTCCAGTATTCTGGCCTGGAGAATTCCATGGACTGCACAGTTCATGGGGTTGCAAAGAGTCTGACATGACTGAGCAACTTTCACTTTCACTTTTCATAAGCTACCCATGGGTATTCTTTATAGCAGCCCAAACAGATTAAAACAGTGACCAGTAGAGCCACCAAACACATGCTCACAGGAGGCTGTTTCTTCCTAGGTCACTGTTACTTAATTGATCTTCTGAATCTGCAAAGCCAGACCTCTGGTGCCATGGGTCTGCTGCTTGGAATGTAGTTCAATGTAGCGAACTGATCAAGACAATGTTATTGTTGCTACAAAGACAATAGCCTGGATGTGCACTTTAAGAAATCTATAGTCAAGTCATACTGCCAGGTTACAGTGTTACTGCTGCTGCTGCTGCTAAGTCGCTTCAGTCGTGTCCGACTCTGTGCGACCCCATAGACGGCAGCCCACCAGGCTCCCCTGTCCCTGGGATTCTCCAGGAAAGAATACTGGAGTGGGTTGCCATTTCCTTCTCCGCCAGGTACAGTGAGCTCCTTTAAAACAGGGGGTTTTGTCAGTTGTGTTCACTGACATATTTCCAGATTCTAGAACAGTGCCTGATGAACACTAGGTCAACCAAATATTTGTCTTTACTTGTTCAGCAAAACCTCTGTGTCAATCTTGTTGTGATCCATATATTAGTTAAGAGGAGGCTAATTGCTAAAATACAGTCAAAATATATAAAAGCTCAAATACGAGAGGTGAATTTTCCAATAGAACTTCCTGCAATAATGGAAATGTCCTTTATCTGTGTTGTCCAATATGACAGCCACTAGTCACATGAAAATATAGAGGACTTGATAAGTGGCTAGTGTGACTGAGGAACTGGAGTTTAAATTTTAATTAAATTATAATTAATGCTAATTATTATAATTTTAACTATGGCTAATGGCTACCACATAAGACAATACACCAAAAGACCCAGACTTATGGGTGCTTAACCGTCCTCAGTATATGGTATTCAAGGTCACCCTGGATGTTCTCTATCCAGCCAGTTAGAAGAGGAAGAGAACGTGGAAAGGTGTGGATAGGGCAGTTTTATGGGTCAGACATGTAGGTGGTAAACTGTATTTCTGTTTATCATCTATGAGTGAAAACTAGTTACATGGTCATAACCAGATGCTAGAAAGTCTAGGTAATTTAGTCCCTGGTATGCAGCTACCCCAGAGAAGGCAATGGCAACCCACTCCAGTGTTCTTGCCTGGAGAATCCCAGGGACAGGGGAGCCTGGTGGGCTGCTGTCTATGGGGTCACACAGAGTGAGACACGATTGAAGCAACTTAGCAGCAGCAGCAACAGCAGCAGCAGCAGTCACCCACCATCAAGAACTCAATGTTATAAAAAGGGAGGTCCCTATTACTTTAGTAAACAGCCAGCCATCTCTACCACACATGACTATGAGAAAAGAAGGTGGTTTTCTAGGATACTCTACTCCCCACTCCTCGCATCAACCCTAGTCATTGAATATTTTGAGCTATTAGACTAGTTACAAACCAATAGATCATTTCATTCAACTGTTCATCAGATGTGTAGGCTGTTCATACTGAAACATCTATAAAGGCTGTCTTGTTCCAAACAGGTTCATGAAAAAACCTACAGAGAGGCCTGCTCTGTCTCACCACATCCCTCACTACAGTTTTTTAATTTTTCTTTTCCTTCAAATCAAAGTTAACTGCATTTTCTCATAGAACCTGGCTGGGTGATGATATTAATCTGATTAACATTTGCATGTAAATAAGAATACCCATAACTCTATCACTTGATACTGTCAAGTCTAGGAGATGACAGAGGTACATATCAAACTAAGGACTTTAATGCCTGAGCAGAAGGAATGACTGATAAGGGCACTCCAGGCAGGCCCTTGGGGGAGATATTAATCTAACCAGGAGTGCCAGCTCTCAATGTTTTGTAACACTTGTTAAAAGGGGTTAAAAAGATTTGAATGTTGGCTGAAAAGCATAAGGCTCCTGTGTTAATAAATCCTTCCTCTGCCAGCCTCAGGATAGATTCCAAACCATCCATTCATAAGCAGGAAAGAAGGAGAATAAAAGATCCTTTTGCCCCAAAACTCATCAAGGGGGCTTCTGCCCTCAGTTAGGAGCTGCCAGCAATCACTTTACCCTGTTTCACTGGAACTCAACACTTGAAATGTCAGTCACTTTGCTGGCAATGACTTATGTACTATTTTGGAGAGGGTTCCATATTGCTGGTTAACTTATCTTATGCTTGAGGTCTTGTCTCTCTGTAAACTCTCAGCTGCTGGGGGAGACTAGGACCTCACTCAAGCATGTGAATCTCTGAAGCACTGGGCACTGTTTCTGGGGAATCATGACACACAGGGAAGATATACCCACTCAGTTTGGCCAACAGGGTCCACACAACTATTCTGGACAATCTGAGTTCCAATCTGGCTGTGTGGACTAAGAAAATCACCTTCCCTCTCCAAAATTCCAATTTATCTTCTAAAATAGAGTTCAGCAAATTATAGTCTGTGGGTCAGTTTAAAGTCATGGCCTGTTTGAGTACAACGTGTAAGGTAAGATTTTTTTGAAATATTTGGGGCTGGTGCACCAGGATGACCCGGAAGGATGGGATGGGGAGGGAGGTGGGAGGGGGATTCAGGATGGGGAACACATGTACATCCATGGCTGATTCATGTCAATGTATGGTAAAACCCCTACAATGTTGTAAAGTAATTAACCTCCAATTAAAATGAATAAATATATTTTTAAAATTAATTAATTAAAAAATAGAATGATATTTTTACTATAAAAAAATTTAATAAAAAACAAAAAGAAAAAAATATGCAACTGAAACCATGTATAGACTTCAGAGACCTAACATTTTTATGATGTGGCCCTTTATAGGAAGTTTCCCAACCCCTACTCTAAAATGAAGACAACAGATAGAACAAGTGTTTTAGTTCTATTAAATTTTATTTGCTCTCCACCGCCTCCTCACCAAAAGAACCATCTCTCTAAGAGGGAGAGGGTGGGATGAGATGGGAGAATGGCATTGAAACATGTATACTATCAA
>SJYQ01000266.1:1491509-1550625 GCA_006410935.1 Redunca redunca | reverse complement strand
ATGCTGAATCACTCTTTGTGCAAGAAATTAAATCATTCCTGGGGAAAATGTCTTGCTGTGGTCAAGACTCTTGCTTCCTGGGAAGCGGCCAGGTAGGTGGACTTCAGTTCTTCTGAGTTTCACAAATTATAGGTGAAGATAGACAAACGTCCTCAAGGTCCTGTGGATGTGCCTAAATTCACATCATGATGTCATTGGGTTGGCAGGAAATAGTTGCCCTGGCGAACCAACAGAGGTTATGACTGAGAGACTTCTGTGACCCAGTTTGGAATCAGCGAATCTGACCTAGAAAAGACTTGTCATCTAGTCAGTCTCCTCACTTTGCAAGACACAGGCTTTGAAGACAGACATATGTGGATTTGAGACTCTGCCTCTGGGTACCAAATCACTAACCTCTCTACCATCCAATTCCTCTTTGCAAATGTTACCTTCTTCACAGCAGTACTAAAAGGATGAGAGACACGGTTTAGCCCAGAGCTAGGTACATGATAAAAGACTGAATATACAAACGGACAGTGGCCAGACCATATAAACAAAGATGCCTTTGACCTACAGTCAAAACAAGCTGCCCGGTAAACCAACCCCTTATTGACAGTAACACACTCAGGAAGACAGCTCTGCTGTAAATGAAATATGTGAGAAGTTAGACTGCTATCTCTAGTGTCAATATAGGAAGCTAAATAATCATTTAACAGCCAGCCCCACATAGCCAGGACTTAATAACTGACAGCTTCCTTCCTTTTGTCCCCACTTCCAACTTAGAACAACCCAAAGAAAGCCAAATAAGCTCCCCTAACCAATCACATAGACGCCTGATCTCAAGTGAGTCTGCCTACAACTTCATCTCTCCCACAGCCTCCAAAGCAGGCATTTGGGAAGCTTTCCTATTTTTCTACCTGCCTTTGAGTCTTTGCCAAACACAAGTGATGGTGACCAACTCTCATGCTATAGCAAACTCTGACAAAATAGCCTTTGCTTGTTTCTATTTGGTTCCACCATGTATACACGTCTACCTTGCACACTGCCTGCACAACCATAAATATGCTGTCATGCAGTGAATAAAGAAAAGACAGACCTCTTCAAAGACAGTGTTGTGATTTTCAATCCGCCGAAAAACTCAACGAACAAACAAGTTATCACCACAGTGTCATTACTCAAGCTTGTTCTATCCAGTGAGAATGCTAAGACTAAATTTGTATTGTGTTGATCTTTTAAGAGTTTGCCTGACTGTTCCCTCATTTGCTTACTGGCTTTATGAATGGAGTAGAAGCGGAGATGACTTCTCCACTTAGCACAGCAGGCACAAAGCCAGGGGTCCAAAATACTTTTAAGGACCCACAAAAATGGTTTCCTTTCTTTTAAAATCAAAAGGAAAAAAATGAGCTTTATGTGGAAGAGCTTCCTTGGTGGCTCAGATGATAAAGCGTCTGCCTAGAATGCAGGAGACCTGGGTTCGATCCCTGGGTCAGGAAGATCCCCTGGAGAAGGAAATGGCAACCCACTCCAGCACTCTTGCCTGGAAAATTCCATGAACAGAGGAGTCTGGTAGGCTACAGTCCATGGGGTTGCAAAGAGTCAGACATGAGTGAGCAACTTCACTTTCACTTTAAGTGGAAGAAAATAATTTATATGTATTAGTACACTGTTTTTTTGTTTGTTTTTATACTGACACTGTGCAGAATATATTTTCAATACATTTTGTGGACCAGTATAGTTCAGTCACTCAGTCACGTCTGACTCTTTGCAACCCCATGGACTGCAGCATGCCAGGCCTCCCTGTCCATTACCAACTCCCAGAGTTTACTCAAACTCATTTTCATTGAGTCTGTGTGCCATCCAACCATCTCATCCTCTGTTGTCCCCTTCTCCTCCTACCTTCAATCTTTCCCAGCATCAGGCTCTTTTCAAATGAATCAGCTTTTCACATCAGGTGGCCAAAGTATTGGAGTTTCAGCTTCAGCATTAGTCCTTCCAATGAATATTCAGGACTGATTTACTTTAGGGTTGACAGGTTGGATCTCCTTGTGGTCCAAGGGACTCTCAAGTGTTTTCTCCAACACCACAGTTCAAAAGCATCGATTCTTCAGCACTCAACTTTCTTTATAGTCACATCCATACATAACTACTGGAAAAACCATAGCCTTGACTAGGTGGACCTTTTTTGGCAAAGTAATGTCTCTGCTTTTTAATATATTGTCTAGGTTGGTCATAACTTTTCTTCCAAAGAGTAAGTGTCTTTTAATTTTATGTCTGCAGTCAACATCTGCAGTGATTTTGGAGCCCCCCAAAATATTGTCAGCCACTGTTTCTCCATTTATTTGCCATGAAGTGATGGGACTGGATACCATGATCTTAGTTTTCTCAATGTTGAGCTTTAAGCCAACTTTTTCACTCTCCTCTTTCACTTTCATCAAGAAGCTCTTTAGTTTTTCTTTGCTCTGCCATAAGGGTGGTGTTATCTGCATATCTGAGATTATTGATATTTCTCCCAGCAATCTTGATGCCAGCTTGTGCTTCATCCAGCCCAGGATTTCTCATGATGTACTCTGCATATAAGTTAAATAAGCAGGGTGACAATATACAGCCTTGATGTACTCCTTTTCCTATTTGGATCCAGTCTGCTGTTCCATGTCCAGGTCTAACTGTTGCTTCCTGACCTGCATACAGATTTCTCAAGAGGCAGGTCAGGTGGTCTGGTACTCTCATCTCTTTAAGAATTTACACAGTTTGGAGCTCATTAAAGCAAAAGTGCCTGAAATCTTGAAAAGTCTTAATATGGCCCTGGTCAAAGGAAATATTTGCCCTTTTTGTGGAATACTAAAGCAATGGTTATTATCACTTATCAGTTTCAGTCTCTCCACCCACACATAGTCTCTCTTCTATCCTGGTAATACTCAAATTGATCTTTCAGCTATTGTCTGGTACACTGACACTTTCAACTCATTCCTTCTGTAGATATCAAACCTAGTATGTTCAAATAAAGAAGAGACCATTATTCACTTGAAAAAAATAATTTAAAAGCTTTGTTGGTCTTCCACAACTATTAGGATCACAATCTGGTGCTAATTTATAATTCTGTTTCACCCACTACTGTCACCTGCAGAACTTCCGCATCCTTTATTCAGGCATGACTACATCATACCTGCCCAGGTGCTTCTCTGCTTACTGAGAGCCAGTACATTCTGCTAAGATCCTGCTTCACAATTATATTCTCAGTGAAATCCTCTCATGTATCCAACATGAGATGTTCCCTCATCTCATTCCCAAAGCACTATTGTATCAGAATCGACTGGAATCAGATAGATATCCATCGATCTTAGAATGTACCCTCTTTAAGGGCACGGATCAGATCTTATCCGTTTCATTTCTGAATGTCAATAACTGACAACTATTAAATGAATGGCCAGAATGTAAAACTCACTCACAGCACTGGTATCAGAGGCTAAGTCACCAGGCTGCTGCTTTCACCTTCTTTTCGTTTATCACACTACATTTTAACCGTAGCCAGCCAGACCAGGGAGGCAGATGAATGTTCTGGTGTCAGGCACTGAAGTAAAACAGTGCTATGTGAACAAATATTTAAAAACAGGCTCCCCAGGAAGAAAAAAACACACAAACAAACCCAAACCAAAAACAATCCTCCCGATTCACAGCTTTTGCCAATTGTTGTGATGTAAAAATACCCACCATGGCCAATTTCAAGCTATTGTCTATCAACTTGACTTCACTAAACCTTAAAGAGTTGAGAAGAAATACCTCCAATATACCTGCAGTATTGTAGTATTTCCACATACAGTTGTCAGTGTAAACAACCTCCAGAACATAAAAAACTACATAATGCAATTAAAAATAATTAATAAGTGGTGGTTTTTGAGTATTTATCCTTATTTTAATTAATTTACTTAACTTTATATTCATAAATAAATTTAATTTTAATAATGAGTATGTTTAATAACTTATTCAATTGGCAAATTCTGTAAATTTAACAATTGGCTCTCATGAACCAGTGCAAGCTGCTTCTAGTGCCCCACAGATAGCAGGAAGTGGGTTTAGATGTAAACAGTAGGAATGTTATAAAAATATATACCCAGAACACTTGAGGATTTGATTAACAACAGAGTAAAGGCACTGTTTAGATTCTATTTTATTGCCTAAGCAGGTCTTCCCTGTGCTGTGCTTTGCTGTTACATGCCCCTTTTATCACATGTGTTCAGCGCCTCCCTCTCTCACCAGACTGTAGGTTTTAAGAAACAGAGGACCTTACCTACTCCTCACTGCTGTATTTCCGGTGTCAGGTTGTCAGTGTGTGGATGGACTAAATACATGAGCTTCCTGTTGCCACTCTATCACTTTTACATGGAAATGATAGGGGTGATGCTGCGAGACAGATATCAAGGGACACAGGGTTTGAAAAAGGAACCATAAAAGGGTAAGTCTTCACTCAGTGTGATGTAATGTTGCTTGCATCTGAGAAATTCCTTAGAATGCACTCAGAGTTTGTATGCTGAAAGGACCAAAGTTGCAAACAGGAGTCAGCTGCCATGCTTTTTTAGAATAGTTTATATATAAAGAACTAGAGGTCAACTATGAACTGAAAAGAAGTGCAGTGTATAATAATGTAATAAGCAATCTAAAGCAATATTGCACAAGAGTATTTTATTTTTGTCCACAGTTTAAGAACAAAATATCATTATTTTTTTTGAATAGTAATATTTTATTTTTTAATATAAATTTATTTATTTTAATTGGAGGCTAATTACTTTACAATATCGTAAACTTGGATTTTCTTTTGTCTTGCATAATTTCAAAGCAATAATAGTAACAAGTACAGTTATAGAACTACTATACACCATGCACTGTTAATGCATTTAGTCATATAACAACTCGCCAACGTATGGATTGTTATTATCATGAGCAAACTGAGACACAAGGAATTTAAATAACTTGGCCAAGGTCACATAGTTAGGAAGTAATGGCTGTCTGGCTCCAGAGTATCTGCTCTTAATCATGATGCTATATAGCACAGCTGACAAAACAAACAATGTCCAGAATGTCTAGAATGTCCTTGGAACTCTCTCATTCTGGAGTCAGTCCCAGTTGTCATAAGCAAGAGTTTTAATCTTCTTAGAGGATCTCTGGGGTAGACACACAGTCTCTGGATGAGATAAGGAACAACCCAAGTTTAGAGACATAAATGTCTCTCTTAACCAGTGGAACAAGGTTCAGGAATTCCTGCGAGTTGCCTAACTTTGGGTAAACCCTTTAGAACATTATTTCCAATGGAGATATGTCCTGTAGGTGGACAAATTTACTAAGCCTCCCAGATTAGGTAGCCAACAGGAGGAGCATGGGAAGAAAACACAAGAGCAGCTTATCTTTGAAGAGGTTTGGGGAAAGAAAGCTTCAGAAAGTTTCGCATCTTCAGATGTTTGAGTGTTTGTGTGTGTGCACTTGTGGGAGGATGGTAGGAGGGAATGTACAAGGAGGGGAATATGACAGGTTCACTCTAGAGAAGGATCTTGTCTTTCTTCTCCCAAGCCCATCACAAAGTCCAACCAACATTCAGGTATGCACATGTGATGCCATTTTAGCATATGCACAAATAACTGATTTTTATGAGGCTAGCTTTGGGACCTTCTTGTTTCACAATTTTATATGTAAAAATAATATCTATATAAGGTAGGCTTTCACTTTCAGAGATATTTAGGGAGATATTTAAAATACAAATGCATCATCATCATCCCTTTTCAGTTGTTAAAAATTATAGATTAATAAAATCTGGTAAGAGTCATAGATTAATAAAACCATAGAAGGTTACCAGAGTAGAAATATGAAAATTTATAAGTTAAACATATTTTGTTAAGAAGGCATTTTTTGAAAAAGTCAGAGGAAGTGGTCTAATTAACTGATCTAAACTCTTAGCTGTATTTTAACAAAGCCCATGGATGGATTCTGGCATAATGAGATCTTCAGACTGCCAAATCCAAGATCAATTTGTAGGAGAAACAACAATCAGTCATTAACTGATTTCTGATTCTATTCAGCTTTAAAGGACACCCCCAGGCCCTTGCAAATAAAATAATGATCTGTGATTGGGCACATTTGATAGCAGTTTGATTGCTGTCCATATCAAAATACTAGGTTTCCCAAAGACTGCCATTGGCCTGTCACCTGGTGCTTGAATGAATATGTCTACTGCATTTCATCCATTGACTGTCCTCCTCTAATGAATCAGGGTCCATGGCACAAACAAGAAGTGTTCAAGGAAACTATCATCAGCAGGTTTGTTAAAAGAGCAAATGGTTTCTGTACTCATATCATGAATATCTTAATAGTCACCTTGCTTATCTATTACACAGTTGCTTCTGATAATAATTCAGAATCACAGATTGGTGATGCTGTCAACAAAAAGTGGATTCAAAACACAATTTAAATATGACTTTTTTGCAGACTCAGACTGTGAAATCCAACTTACAAAGTTCTTACATAATTTGTGATAAAGCATCAATATCCCGGAAACTGACTTAGCACAACTTCACACTTTTAAGTGTTACTTAGAATCTCCCTTCTTTCTCCCTTTTTCTAAGAAGAGTCTGAATGGAAAAGGCTGAGCACAAGAACTACATTCAAAGGAATCTCTGCTTTCAGAGATATCAAAACTGATGAGGTCAAATTTTAGATCATAATATGAATGTTGGCAGTGGGAAATTAATGTCCTCCACCATTTTGTATATTTGCTTCATGCCAAAGACAATGCTCATTTCTCCTTCACCATGTGCATTCTCCCAAATAAGGTCATTTTTCTTGGGATTGTTTTGGGGCACTTTTTTTTTTTTGGTTATAGAACAAGTATTTTCTTTCCAACATCTCAGAAAATTATTTAGTGACTGTACTCTCTGCCAAACAATAATTCTGCTCTTATAAAGCAATGTCAGGCTTCAACATCTATTCTTCATCTGCTAAGACAGAGTTCGCAAAGAATATTTCATCTTCAGCTGGGCCCTGTTAGTCCTTCAACTCAGCTCATAGGTGTAATATATCATGCCTGGAGGCCCTCTGGTATTATATAACCTTCCATGCATAACTTGAATTAGCAAGGAAATGACATATTTATATAGCAATTAAAAATATGTTTAGCATTCCCGGAGGTGCCACCCCTCCCAATTATTTAAGCTAAAAGCACATTAATCATCTGGCAGGGTATACTACAATAGAGACAGCAGGTGTTTCTGTATCCATTGCTTAACACGATACAGGGAAACAGAACCTGAATTTACACAACCTGGACCAGTCACCACACATTGATTATACTTACACTCGAACAAAGCATGCTCTTTTTTTCAACAACATCATTTGGAGCTGCCACCTACCTGAATACATGAAGCTCATATGCTTTCATGTCACCAAATTCATGATAAGATCATTTATTACTGATCATGAACAAGAGGAAATGGGAAGGCAAGCTTATTCTCAGAGGTGTTCCTGATTTGAAAGTCTATCCCTGACAGATCTCCAATGCTGTGAGATCCCAGAACCTGTTAGACATTTTCGAATGTTCATTCCTGACTGCTCATGGATGGCATTATTTTAAAAGCACACTTTTAACTGCTGTACACTTCCCCAAACATAACAAAAACAAGAAATAACATTGGATAAACACACCTTAACTTGGTTGAACATTCTGAAATACTTTGAGTATGCTAAAAATCTGATTAAAAGATGCTTGCTCCTTGGAAGCAAAGCTATGACAAACCCAGACAGTGTATTAAAAAGCAGAGACATCACTTTGCCAACAAGGTCTGTATAGTCAGAGCTGTGGTTTTTCCAGTAGTCATGTACCAATGTGAGAGTTGGACCATAAGGTAGGCTGGGCACCAAAGAATTGATGCTTTTAAACTGTGTTGCTAGAGAAGACTCTTGAGAGTCCACTGGACAGCAAGAAGATCAAACCAGTTGAACCGAAAGGAGATCAACCGTGAATACTCATTGGAAGGACTGATACTGAAGTTTCAATACTTTGGCCACCTGATGCAAAGAGCTGACTCACTGGAAAGGATCCTGATGCTAGGAAAGATTGAAGGCAAAAGAAGAGGGAAGCAAGAGGATGAAATGGTTAGATAACATCAGCGACTCAATGGATATGAGCTTGAGCAAACTCTGGGAGATAATGGAGGACAAAAGAGCCTAGCAAGCTGGAGTCTATTGGGGTTGCAAAGAGTTGGACACGACTTTGCCACTGAAGAAAAACAAAATATGGGGGCATGCTAAAAATACTCGGATGAGCCTAAGAGTACTCTAGCTGATCCCATGGTAATGGCAATCAAGACTGGATAACCAAGTGCATTATAGGAGCACACCAATCCTCTGTTGTCTAGAGCACCCTCAAGTCAGAGACAGGAAAGGAGCCCTGGGCAGCTCACCATTAGCAAAATACCATCTGCATTTGTAAGGGGCTTTGTGTTTCAGAAAACACTTCCTCTTACTTCATTTCACACAGGCATGCAATAACATTATAAGGGATGATTGAGACCCTCTCATTTACAGTAAAGTGACAATTTCCTGAATTTTACCTAACTTTTTAAACAAGGTACATTTTTAAAAGTTGCAGTCAAGCTCAGATATTTATACATAAGTCTATCATAAGTGATACAGTGGATGATGACTGTAATAACTCGATGTCCAGATTGTACTTTCACCATGTGCTGTATTGTTGTTGTTGTTCAGTGCTAAAATATGCCCAACTATTTGCAACCACATGGATTGCAACACACCAGGCTTCCTGTCCTTCACTATCTCCCAGAGTTTGCTCAGATTCATGTCCATCAAGTCAATATCATCCAACAAACAGCATCCAATGATACCATCCTTTCTCATCCCCTTCTCCTCCTGTCTTCAACCTTTCCCAGCATCAGGGTCTTTTCCAGTGAGTCAGATCTTGGTATCAGATGTCCAAAATACTAGAGCTTCCGTTTCAGCATCAGTCCTTTCAATCCTGAATATTCAGGACTGATTTCCTTTAAGATTGACTGGTTTGATCTCATTGCTGTCCAAGGGATTCTCAAGAGTCTTCTCCACTACCACAGTTTGAAGGCATCAATTGGAAAGACAGCTACTCAGAAACTAAATATTAAACATCCACTCCATTCTGACTTAATGTCCAGGCCAGATTCCTTCCCTAATCACCCAAAGCCTAGAGTGAAAAAGTTTTCACACAAACATGGCACAATTTGTCTTTATAGTTTTATATTAGACATTAGCCTAGAATCCAAAATTCTTAAACTCTCTAAGTATCTACCTTAAAGCATATCTGATGCCACTGACTATAACAGTTGAGGAAACATACCTAAGCATTTTGCTATATGTGACCTTTTAAAATTGGTATTTATTAAGGGATTCTTTTTAGTGTTCTTATCTATAGATAAGACCCGAAAGATTTTATTGTCCTGGAATTTAACCAATTTTACTTTTTAAAAAGCTATTTGTGCTTTTATTAAATTACTAAACACAAGTTAACTGTTCTAGCTCCACTTCACCAAAGAGTGTCTGGCACAGAGGAGAATCTCAATGAACAAGACAGATAAGATCTTGATTCTCATGGAATTTCTATCCTAGCAGTAAAGGGCCAAGTCATCAAGCAATTACACTATAGTGTGAGAAAGGCTTTGTTAGGAAACATCTATGATGATATGAAAGCATTCAGAAGGAGTGTCTAACTTAGATTTAAGGGATCAAGGAAGTCTTCCTGGAAGAAAGTACTTCTATGCTAAGAGACAGTGGACGTATAAGAGCTAAAGAAAGTAAATACAGAGTCAAGCAGAGCAGTGTTCCCAGAAGAGAGACCACATACTCAAAGGCTTGGTGGAAGAAAGAGTATGAGTTTGGGAATGAGACACACCCCTGGGTTTGATTCCTGCCTCCACTATTACTACTTATGTGATAGAACATTCCTGACCTTTTGATTTAACAGCTGAACTTCACCAGAGCAGACCTCATCTTCACGGTCGATTTTGAAATCGCTACCAAGAAGACCCACACAGCTTCTACAAGCTCAGTGTGGCTTCCCTCTGACCGAGTGAGGCTGCCTTTTCTAGTCCCCAATTTCTATAATTGTAAAATTAATATTTAACATTTATTTATTATTAAAATATGTGGAAAGCACAGACTTATCACGGTAAAGTCATCAGTGTGAGGATAGAGGAAGTCCAAAGAAGTCAGATGGTTGAGAGGTGGAACCAGGAGGGACACAGGTATGAGGTTCTGAGGCCAAGGCATGGCTTGTTTTGTGAAATCAAACACTAAGCATGAAAGAAAATAACAGCTGTAAAGTAAGAATAAAAACCCTGCATACTTTATCAAGTTATAAGAGCTAAAAGAGATAATATGCAAATAGTGTTTATAATAATAATAATAAAACATATTCAGCACTTACTGTGTACTGAATGTTTTACACAGATTATGTCATGCAATCTGTAACAGAGAAGAAAAACCTGACTTCATATTGCCAGTGTTTAGTCCTGCCGGCCCTACACCTTTCTAAAGAATGTTACCTTTAGTCTGAAATATGCATGGTAGCTCATTCTCTAAGGCTCTGCCTCCCAAACTAGACCTTTAAAAGTATAATACTTTTCCATTTGTGTAGAGATAAAAAGCCGCAGGACAGAAAATAAGACTTGTCTTGTTGGGAGGTTTACAGCACACTGTGATCAGATCTATAGGTGCAGCTGTAAGAACAAAGTGTGAAGAATTCCAGTACCAGGAAGCTTGTGAGGACCAGATACATCCCCCTCCCCTTTCAGTATGGAAGAAGTTAGGGACTTTCCTGGTGGTTTAGTGGTTAACAATCCACCTGCCCCTGGAGGGGACATGGGTTCAGGCCCTGGTCAGTGAAGATCCCACACGCTGTGGGATTAATTAAGCCCGTGTGCCACAACTACTGAAGCTCGTGCACCGAGAGCTCATGCTCTGTAACAAGAGAAGCCATCCCAAAGAGAAGCCAGCGCTGTGAGACAAAGAGTGGCCCCTGCTCACCACAGCTAGAGGAAGCCCACCCACAGCAATGAAGCCCCAGCGCAGTCAAAATCAATCAACTGATCAATTTTTAAAAAGAATCTGAATTCTAACTTGGGTATGATAACTCTTTGAGACACGAGTCTACCACTGTCTCCATCGGTTGGCTTTATGAATAAAGCTATTATGCCCTGCTACAACTTGCCTCTCTAGTCTTTCCATTTATGGCCTCACATGTGCTAAGTGGTATGAACTTGGACGAGGTAATAAGTCCTTCTAACAATTATAGGATGAACACACAACTATTACTCCACTTTATAGACAATAAAACTGAGGCAAAAAAGGGTTTAAGTAACTTAGACAAAGAGTTTTAAATGGTGGAGCTGGCATCCACTCCTGAGCAGACTGCCTTTAGAACCACAATCTTAACCATGAACTTAAGTACCAAACTCTTCACTCATCCCTTTCTGGTCTAAGATGCTATGATTCTGACTTCCATAACAAAGTATGCCTTTTAACATACACACTGACAACTAGCCATGGTGTACAGCAGAAAAACATATTAAAAATACCTCTTCTCTCTCTCTCTCTCTTTTTTTTTTTTTGCAATCAGAACAGCTAGGACTTTAATGGGCCTTCAGTAACTTCTCTGCTGAAGGCCATTTTCCAAGCTCTCCCAAGGGGCTCAGGCTGCCAGCACTGCCACTCACTGAGCAACCGGGAGCTGGAGGCGCATAGGCTGAGGAAGGGGGCCCCTGAGCAGGGCACGAATCAGATGCTGTCAGGTGGCTGCGCTGGGCCTTGCCTGCTGGGCGGGGAGGGCGGGGCAGGGCAGTGGCACTGAGATGGTCTAGGGGACCATGCCCCACCACTTGAAGGCAAAGGGCACCCAGCAGATGTTGATGCAGGAACAGAAGTCTCCGATTCCGGTCAGGTAGAAGTCATTGATGAAGGTGCACTGGAAGCCCAGCGGCTCCAGCAACTGGCAGATCCGCTCCTCCAGGCAGCAGGTGCCATTGATCCCGGGCCTGAAAGGCTTGGGGATGCCCATGTTCAGGCCCATCACGACCATCTGCAGCAGGTCGGGGAAGTAGGGCTGGGCACAGAGCTTGTTGGTCTGTTCACTGGGGGGCGTGCTGGCAATGTGCTCCAGGCAGAAGAGCTGTGGGACGGGGATGATGTCCTCCTCCTGCAGGCCCAGCTCTCTCTTGAGGACGCTGAGGTTCAGATGGATGCACTTCTCTGCATAGTCATTCTGCTTCCTCATCTTTTTGTCAGCCAGAAGTTGGTTGATGGTAATGGTTTCCCTCCTGTTAGAAAGGAGCTGGTCCTTCCTAAGCCTTTCAAAGAGCATCGCATCTCCATAGCCCTCCTTCTGTCTCTCCTTGAACAGTTTGTAGCAGGAGCTGGGGCTGGCCAGGAGCAGCCGGAAGTCCTTTTTGCCCTCCACCGTGTATTGTGTGAGGATGAAGCACATGACCTCGCAGGCATGGCCAGTCATCAGCCAGTTGGAGAAGAGCTCCACTGGGGCCTGGACTTGCTGGGCATGGAAGAAGTCCTGGAGGCTCTGACTCACGTTCTGGGAGTCCTTGCTGGGGTAAAAGCTGCTGCCAATGAGGACGCTGCCCAAAGGGTACTCTTTTCCTTGGGCCTCCACAGGGGGGACACCATCAGTTTCCCAATGATGTCTATGCTGGCCACTGTGTGGTCCTGGGTGCGCAGAGTCAGGTAGCCAACCCCAGGGCTCAGTGAGTATTTCATGGGGAAATCGTCAGGCTTGACGACCCGAGGGGTGTTCAGGACCAAGGAGACAGTCTTGTGAGGAGCCTGGGTATAGCAGAATGCCATTTCACCCTGGAGCCACCAGCCCAAGCGGTTGGGGTCCTCGTAGACAGAAGCCACCTGGCTGCTGCTCCTCTCATATGAATGAATATAGTAAAGTTGTGGGATATAAAATCAACACACAGAAATCCCTTGCATTCCTATATACTAATAATGAGAAAGTAGAAAAAGAAATTAAGGAAACAATTCCATTCACCATTGCAATGAAAAGAATAAAATACTTAGGAATATATCTACCTAAAGAAACTAAAGACCTATGTATAGAAAACTAAAAAACACTGATGAAAGAAATCAAAGAGCACTAATAGATGGAGAAATATACCATGTTCATGGATCAGAAGAATCAATATAGTGAAAATGAGTATACTACCCAAAGCAATCTACAGATTCAATGCAATCCCTATTAAGCTACCAGCCGTATTTTTCACAGAGCTAGAACAAATAATTTCACAATTTGTATAGAAATACAAAAAACCTCGAATAGCCAAAACAATATTGAGAAAGAAGAATGGAACTGGAGGAATCAACCTGCCTGACTTCAGACTATACTACAATGCTACAGTCATCAAGACAGTATGGTAATGGCACAAAGACAGAAATATAGATCAATGGAACAAAATAGAAAGCCCAGAGATAAATCCACACACCTATGGACACCTTATCTTTGACAAAGGAGGCAAGAATATACAATGGATTAAAGACAATCTCTTTAACAAGTGGTGCTGGGAAAACTGGTCAACCACTTGTAAAAGAATGAAACTAGAACACTTTCTAACACCATACACAAAAATAAACTCAAAATGGATTAAAGATCTAAATGTAAGACCAGAAACTATAAAACTCCTAGAGGAGAACATAGGCAAAACACTCTCTGACATAAATCACAGCAGGATCCTCTATGATCCACCCCCCAGAATTCTGGAAATTAAAGCAAAAATAAACAAATGGGATCTAATCAAAATTAAAAGCTTCTGCACAACAAAGGAAAATATAAGCAAAGTGAAAAGACAGCCTTCTGAATGGGAGAAAATAATAGCAAATGAAGCAACTGACAAACAACTAATCTCAAAAATATACAAGCAACTTATGCAGCTCAATTCCAGAAAAATAAATGACCCAATCAAAAAATGGGCCAATAGACATTTCTCCAAAGAAGACATACGGATGGCTAACAAACACATGAAAAGATGCTCAACATCACTCATTATCAGAGAAATGCAAATCAAGACCACAATGAGGTACCATTTCACACCAGTCAAAATGGCTGTGATCCAAAAGTCTACAAGCAATAAATGCTGGAGAGGGTGTGGAGAAAACGGAACCCTCTTACACTGCTGGTGGGAATGCAAACTAGTACAGCCACTATGGAGAACAGTGTGGAGATTCCTTAAAAAACTGGAAATAGAACTGCCTTATGACCCAGCAATCCCACTGCTGGGCATACACACCGAGGAAACCAGAATTGAAAGAGATACATGTACCCCAATGTTCATCGAAGCACTGTTTATAATAGCCAGGACATGGACGCAACCTAGATGTCCATCAGCAGACAAATGGATAAGAAAGCTGTGGTACATATACACAACAGAGTACTCAGCCATTAAAAAGAATACATTTGAATCAGTTCTAACGAGGTGGATAAAACTGGAGCCGATTATACAGAGTGAAGTAAGCCAGAAAGAAAAACAGCAATACAGTATGCTGCTGCTGCTGCTGCTAAGTCACTTTAGTTGTGTCTGACTCTGTGCGACCCCATAGACGGCAGCCCACCAGGCTCCCCTGTCCCTGGGATTCTCCAGGCAAGAACAGTGGATTGGGTTGCCATTTCCTTCTTCAATGCATGAAAGTGAAGAGTGAAAGTGAAGTCGCTCAGTCTTGTCTGACTTTTAGCGACCCCATGGACTGCAGCCCACCAGGCTCCTCTGTCCATGGGATTTTCCAGGCAAGTGTGCTGGAGTGGGGTGCCATTGCCTTCTCTGGCAATACAGTATACTAACACATATATATGGAATTTAGAATGATGGTAATGATAACCCTGTATGCGAGACAGCAAAAGAGACATAGATGTATAGAACAGACTTTTGGACTCTGTGCGAGAGGGAGAAGGTGGGATGATTTGGGAGAATGGCATCAAAACATGTATACTATCATGTAAGAAACGAATCACCAGTCTAGGTTCGATACAGGATACAGGATGCTTGGGGCTGGTGCACTGGGATGACCCAGAGAGATGATATCGGGAGGGTGGTGGGAGGGGGCCTCAGGATTGGGAACTCATGTACACCCGTGGTGGTTTCATGTCAATGTATGGCAAAACCAATACAGTATTGTAAAGTAAAAATAAATAAATAATAAAGAGCAAAAATAAAAATACCTCTTGATGATAAATACATAAATACTTGCTTACTTACATGAAGGCATTTATTGGTCTGAACAAAATACTACATTCACATCGGGTTCTAATGTTTGCATTGTAATTCAACTTTTCTGTCATGCCCTGTTCTCAGCCCACCCAAATCACCATCTCCAAGGTAGAGATGGGTATTTGCATTCTGTGTGAAAGCTGAAGACTGATTTGATTTTCCTTGCCCGAATAGTGAAAAATGATACTCCAACTTGATTATGACTCTCAGAGGGCACCTATTCTCTGCACCAGGAACCTTAATTTTCCTTTAATTGGTGTGGTTTCTGTGTGTGTGTGTTTTGACCCAAGCTGCTTACATAACGAGAGGAGTGTTCAAGCTAGCTTTGCTTTGCAGCTGTACCATTTTCTAACTTGAGAGCCTCGTGACTTTTATTTAGAGATCCGCAAAACTACTACAAAGTCACAGTTAATTCACAAGGCTAATTACCTTGGCCTCCACCCTGGCTTCTTTTGATACCTCCAGCTCAATTCTTCCCAAGCTTTTTGTTCTGTGGTTTCTCAACTGCTATTACTTTTAGCTGATGTCATGGGAGAGAAAGGCACGAGACTATTTGGAGAATTTTTTCAATTGACTCTCAATTTATTCTGTAACCTACACTACAGAAACCATATCTCAAATTCCAGTGATACAGCTCATGCAAGACTGCTCCTTCTTATGGGAAGCAAAAGATACTCCAATACAGCCCTTGTCTTTGCTTTACCCTCGTGTGTTTTCTCAAAATTTACAATTGGAACAGAAACCACAACCAGTCTATATACAATTCCAGACTCTGTATTATATTATATTCTTTCTTTACATAAATTCCTTTGCATCAGATAAAAATCCTGTGCAATTAAGTACTACTACTGCCACTTTGCAAATGATGAAACTGAAGTTCAGAAATGTAATACCACATGGCTAGGAAGCAGTTCAAACAGTATTTAAGCCATTATCTATTTTGACTTCTACAACATATATTCTAAATATCTGCTTCTTGGGTGTCAGAACCACAAAACACAAATAAAAAAATAAACTTTCTAGCCTTATAAATCACAGTGCTTTGTAGAAATTATTTTATAAGATTCTTTTTAAACAAATAAATGACTTCTTGAAGAGCATATCCCTCTAGCTTTTGTAAATTCAGCCTGGTAAACTGCAAGCTGGATACAGAAGATTATATTTAATTTTTTTTTAAGAAGAAAAAGATATAAAATACAAATTATGTACTGATCAAGTCAGGGGTCTCTAACATTTAGTTAAATAGGATAGCATTTTTTCTATCTGGATGTGACCTGGGTAAAATCAATGCAGTACAGTACACTACCTTGTCCATTATTGCAGCAATTCTGTTGCGACCCAGAGGGAACATAGATGAGCCCACAGGATCCTGGAAAGATAGTCTAAAGCAGATATTTGCCATCATGATTTCCACTGAGAACATAAAATGCAAGGGTCAGGTTCAAGCTTTAACCACGAGTAACTCTAGGGAACACACAAGGCCACAAACATGGGGTCTGGAATGAGCTCTAGACCTGCATGAGTCCAAACTCTGGAATTCTTTGCTTTCATTCAAATGCAGGAAGACAGTATAAAACAATAGATGCATTAAGCCTAAAATAAGCTCTTACATAGGACCACGTGTCATTTGCACTCAGGTATTGCTTTTTCTTTGTATCTGAGATAATGGCCTCAATTTTGAAGGAATCTATTAAGCAAACAGACAGGTGTTATCCTGTATTAACCCTTTTTTTTCCCCTCAAAATAAGCATCCTATCCAACAGCAAATCCTGTCAACAGTAAAAAATAATTCCTCCCTACTCTGCCATCATTATCATCTCACACCTGGATTATTATAATGGCCTCCTATCTCATCCCTATTTTTCCCCTGCTATTCTGCACTGCATTCTCATCACAGCAGCCACAGCCATGCTGATTAAAAAGATATCTGGTCATTCCTCTTTTGCAGAAGAAGTGGCTTCCTTTGTCACTCAGAATAAAGTGATTTACGGATACTTCATGATTTGGCCCTGGCTAACTCTCTGATCTTGTCCCTAATGTTCTGTCATCATACTGACTGAGCAACACAGGACACTCTTAAATGTTTCTTGAACATGCTATTCACATACCATCTCAGGACCTTTGCACATGCTGGTCCCTCTGATGCAATGTTCTTTGCCCAGACATCAGCATACCTAACTCCCCCTCTTCTTGGAGGTCTTTACTCAAAGTCACCTAAATGAGGCTTTCCCTGGACTAATCTAAACTTTTAACTTCATTTCACCAATGACTTTCTAATCAACATTGTTTTCCCTCCTTTGCAACATCAGCATCTAAAATACCATATGTTTCTTTTTCTTTTATCTTTCTTAATGTCAGACAACACAATGCAAGCTTATTTAGGGCAGTTTTTTGGCTTTTGTTTCTTTTGCATCTTTGAAACCTAGAATAGTGCCTGGCACTTATTAATAATTGAATGCTAAAAGAATAACTGAATAAAATAATTAATGTACAGGTTTGAGAGCAAATAAGTAAGTAGATGGATGGAGGTAGATGCAAATGGCACAAAGTAGGCACCTGGTAATGCAATGAATTAGAAAATGGATGAATTATAAAATGATGGTTTCTAGGATGGTGGTATTACAGGTGATTTTTATTTTTTTCTTTAGGATTATCTATGTTTTATCATATTTATACTGATCAAAGTATAAATTATTTTTCACTTGTAGAGAACTTTATAAGATTTTTCCACATACCACATCTTGTTTTATCCTCAGGGTGGTACACCAAATAGATTATATTCTCATTTTACATGTGAAGAATTGATGTCAAGAGAAAATAAACTGATTATCAAAGAGCTCACAGCTACCAAATAACAAAGATTGAAAAAAAAAAAAGATTGATTCTTTTGTTTATGTAAAGTGATGGGAAAATGTCAAGCAAACTGTTCCTTGAAAAAAGGAGGTTTATATCAGAATTTCTACACATGAGGAGTGTAAGGTCGGACCATGGGGGCCATGATAGGCCACCCTCTCTCTCCCCCGCCGTTGGGGGAGGTCTCTAACGGAAGGAGCCTCCCAGATCCCGGGGACCAATGACAGCACAGTTCGCCAGCTAAAGCCGCCCCACCCCAGCCACGGCCAAGGACCTGTCAGCCCGTGATGCCTTGGCCTGGTGACTTATCCGAACTCCCGGCCATCTAGCCTGACCATCCTTCACAAGGAGCTTATAAAAGCCACCCGCAACACGGTCCAGGCACGGACTTCCTCGACCTGCCTCGTTCGGGTCCAGGAACCCCGCCCTGGAGCGCTTGCCATTAAAAAGCCTGTTAGACACTCTTTTCAGGGTCCTGGTCATCTTTACCTAACAAGGAGCTTATTAATGGTAAAAACATTAGAGAGGTCCAGACTTGAGCCTGGGTTTACATAATGCTGGACATAGAACTAAAACAAAATTGATTCTTTTAAATTGTGTTAAAATATGCCTAACAGAAAATTTACCACTTTATAACCATTTTAGATACATAGTTCAGTAATATTAAGTACATTCACACAGCTGTGCAGCTATCACCACCATCCATTTCCAGAGATCTTTTTACCTACTGAATCTCTGTACCCAATAAACAATAACTGTAACCCCGCTTCCTATCTGCTGGCATCTACCTTTCAGCTTTCCTTCTGTTAGGAATTTGTGCTAGCTACTTCATATAAGCACAGTCAGCTTTGTCCTTTTGTGATGGGGTTACTTCACTTAGTATAACATCATAAAGGTTCATCCATGTCGCAGTATGCCAGGATTTCCTTTCTTCTTAAGGCTGAATAATATACAACTGCATATATATAGAATGATTTGTTTAACCATTTATTTGCCAATGGGCACTTGGGTCTCTTCCAACTTTTGGCTACTGTAAACAGTGCCACTATGAACGCTGGTGTACAAATATCTGTTTGAGTCTCTGCTTCCACTCCTTTGGGATATATATTTAGAAGTGAAATTGTAGGATCATCCAGTAATTAAAAAATAATTTTTATAACAAAAAATCTGTGTTCCTAATAGATATTATTGAAAAGAACAGGTGTCTAAACTACGCTTCACTGGGCTTGAATGTAAGCACACATCAGTACACCCTTCCCAAAGTGCATTCCTAGCTTTATTTTTAGTGCGAATAGATATTCATGTATCCCACCATCTCCTGAGTGTCTATTAATGCACTAGACTCTGGGAATTCAGTAGTAATTAAGACAGAAAGATGGGTAAGCCCCATCTTCATGGAGCTTACCATTTAGAGAAGGGAGGTAGAAAATATTACATAAATAATAGCAAATAACTACTTTATGACTATGATATGAACTGCAATAAGAAAATACAAGGTGTTGTAAGAATATTGAACAGGCTAGCCTTTGGTGTGGGGGTGGGGTGCACAGAGGTGCCTCCTCCAAGAATCAGGGTAAGTTTTACAATGTAAATTGGAGTTTAGTACCCATTAATTATCAATTTATTTTTCAGTAAACAACCAATGTTGAGCATCATTAGATCACTCCCTTCAAATTTTATAACCATACTCCAAAGGCTCAGAATAATGCTGGCAATATTCAGATGCTCATCAGATGAATTAATTAAACTAATTAGCTTAAAGTTTAATTAAATAGAAGCTATTAACTTCATTATCCCCATAACACTGATTTTTTTTTTTAAGTAGTGATTTGGGATTTTACATATAATTATTTTCCTCTTTAATTTTTTTTTTTACCTTCTATTGCAGTGGTTTAAAGATGTTTATATCTTATGGGAAACTGTTGGAGAAGTAAGCTTTTCATTTTTTTCTTTTTGTCATTATTTTCCAGTGATTGTCAGTTTTGGTTCTTATCTGTTACCAGCCAATATGTGACCAATGTAAGACCTGGAGATTCAAAGGCCAGAGTTCCTGTAACAAAGAACAAACCTGACTCCATATTGAATCTATTTCTTTAGCTTTAATCTTTGTGCTTTTTTGCCTGTGTTTAGTCCTGTTTGCTCTGCCTCATTGTAAAATTATGTGGTTTATAGCCTCAAAAATACAGGAGAGCCCATTCTTAAGGGTCTGACCTTTGAAGATATATCGCTTTCCCACTCATACAGAAATAAAAAGTTTCATAATAGAAAATAACATTTGTCTTATTGGAGACTTTTAGGAACATTGAGACCAAACCTAGGTGGACAGCTTTAGGGACAAAGGATAAAATACGTCAGCACCAAGAAATATGTAACAAGCACAAATTATACACACACAAATACAGGTTGTTGAGACAGCAAGTCTTTCACCAAAAACTTAGGTTCACTTTTCGTATTATGGAGCTGCTGCTTCGAAGCAGCTTCCCAGCCTGGAATAGCACACCCAGCCTTCTTCCATAGTCACGATCCTGTGGCTGAATTCTCATCAAGGGAACATGTATGTAAACAATGCAGGCCATTCTCAGGCAAATTTCTCTCACAATTCTTTGTACTCTCTTGCTCTCCTTTCCATGGATGGAAGCAACACCGAAGGTGACTTGGTAGGTCATTGCAATAAAAATGGCAACACTTCCTTCAATCTGGGTTCTTAAGTAACTGTGAGGAGAAGAGCACCCACCACTTTGCCACTGTATTTCATGAGAGTAAGAAACAATTTTGCTATTCACTAATATGGGATTTATCTGTTTAATATTCTAGATGTCATCTCACAGAAAAGCAGTGCTGTGAAGTCATGGGTCCTATCTTTGATTCCATATGTAAGAGAAATCAGGAATATTTTAAGTCTAGATTTTACACTTTTTTTGCTATAAAATATTACAGTCATTTTTGGTGTTCCAAGTGACAATTGAGAGGCCCACAATTAACAAAATAAAAGAGAAATAAAATTTTAAAATAAAATAAATATTTTGAAAATTCAGAACAGGATTTCCCAAACTGAATGTTGTAGGTAGGTGAGAACATTGGTCAGGTTATTGCTAAATTGGAGAAATTCTGGGTTAAACAAATTATCAGGTTTCCTTATGGTGTAAGTATGTAAGTGCTCATACTTACATCTTTTATAAGCCAACATATTCTGTAAATCTCCAAGGAGCACTGAACGAAGGTGGAGTGAGTATTGTATAAGTATTGTATAAGCTTTTCCCCAACTTTGAACTCAAAATCTTTGTATTTCATAGCATTTCCTAGAATAAGCTTTTTATGAAGCACACTTGGGAGAATACTAACACAGCATGCTTTTAGTTTTGAAAAGAGTGATCACCCTCCATTGTCTTGAAGTTTCCTAGTGACTACAAGGGGGAATAAGGGACCAAAGATAATATTACTAATGTTTTAGAAACCGTTTAAACGTGGAAGGGATATTACTGGGACAATGGATGAAGTCTGAATCTGGACTGTGGATTAGATAATTGGAGCAATTTGAAGCAGCCTGTAGTTTGATTATTTCACTCTGCTTATTAAGAGGATATCTTTCTTAAGAAATACACAAGAAATATTTAAGAGCAGAGGGACGTGAGTATCTTCACTTTATTCTCAAACTTTTTTTTAAAGCATATAGGGAGGTAGAGAGAAATGCAATGGTAGGGAAAGGAAGAACGAGAGAGGGAAAAAAAATAGGAGGGATGGGTGGGAGAATCCTAAGAAACTCTGCCTGAAATTTTGCTATAAATTTGATATTTTACATGTACATGAAAACATATACATAAAGGTTTCCAAAAAAAAGAGTGTGAAGAGTGATGTCCTATAGGAAGTGGGTTCAACATTCATTTTGGCTGTGCTTCGTTTCAAACACATCACACATGTTTATTTAAAACTGCCCTTCTCAGACTGGAATGCCACCAGCAGGAAAATCTGTGAGTTTTGACTTAAAATGGCTCTTATACCAGCTGTAGAGGTGGTAGGCTGTTACAGTTTGGTGGGCAAAAAGAGTGTTGCTTCTTCGATGTTATTTATTCATACAGGAGGCTTCTGCTTAAAAAATAATTCAGATTTTTTTAAAAAAATATTACTTTGCTTTGTTTATAGCAAAAATAAGAAACAGTCTCTTTTATTATATATAAAGGTCATAAACAAGTTGCTAGGTTTCTATTGCTCTAGGAGGAGAATGAAAATGCAATAGCTGCTGATCAAGAAAAGTATTCATATTTTGCTGCCAAGTCAAGATGACTGGCAGTGATTACTCCACCAAATACTTTTGCTTTGCGCTATACTTGGACGGTGGAGCCTGGTGGGCTGTGTCTATGGGGTTGCACAGAGTTGGACATGACTGAAGCGACTTAGCAGCAGCAGCAGCAGCATACTTGGTCATTTATCTCTTTCTCCAGAGCTTTGAAGATCTCCAAATGCCAATTATGATATCAAGCCAGGCATGGGTGGGCCTGGTCCAAAAACACCTTCTGTGATAGTTTCTGGGTAAGAAAGACACTCAGAGTTCAAAAATACATATTAGGCTAGAGAGTGCAATGAATAATCTGAACACTGAGGTCACGGATATGCCCTTTTGCATGAACACTTTCTTCCCTCCTCAGGTCTTTGTTCCCTCTTCCTCTCGCATCCTTACTCTCCACATGGCACCATTTGCATCATAGTTACTGCTGCCACAAATAGAAATACAAGGTCTGTTGGCACCATATCCCCTCCTCTAGCTTCTATTCAATTTCTCTAGTCCCCTTCTCAGCAAAGTACCTTGAAAGAAGTATCTATGTATCTACTTTCTCATCAGTACAACACATTCTGAGTGGTTGTTGCATGCCCGCCTCTACATGTTGACCACTGGGGGATATGCTCCTCTCGACAGCCACAAACATAACCCAAACTCAAACATCCACAAAAGGATGACACCCCTTGGACTGACTTAATAGCCTTACCCCTGACTGTCTGTGCTTTTTTTGATTGTTTAAATGGTTTCAGGAGGCCTGAAGTGAAGAGGTAATCTTCTGCTTAAAACTGCTATCCACTCATTTTCTTTTGGCGATGAAATTCTTGAATCTTAAACATTATTATTATAGTCAGAATCATGGTAATTTCTGGAAATTCAAGAAAGTTTTACACATGGTGACATTCTCTAAAATTAGGCCTAATTTCTTCTGGATAATAGATGCTTTCACAAAGATGGCAAAAATTCCTGGTGAATTTCCAAAGAACAAACGTGTAATAGGCTCTTGTTAAATTAATTCTTAAATGGAGTGATTTTTTTTTTCCAAATATAAACTAGCCTTGGGCAGTCTTAATGCATTACTTACTTTTAAGTGATTAAAGGTAACTCCTACCAAATCAATAGAGGAAAAGATGCTAAAGATGAAACATTAAAACTAAAATTAGCATTAACTAAGGATAGATATAAAATAATATGAGATCATGTTTTTCTTTAAAAGCCCAACAGAATTATTGGAGGTTAAAGAAAAAGAAATGGGAAATTGAAAATGTAATTGGATTGGCAAATATCCTCCCTTACAGATATCTTTCAGAGCAAATTATACTCTTCTGTGAATCATCTAAAAGACATGAATGCTAAAAACAATATAAATGAAGTCTCTTTTAATGTCTGGAAGAATGCTAATTGATTATTAACTGTGAATTTAAACACCAAATATGTTTAATGATTAAGAAACATTATTCCATTACTCTGAGATGGTACAAGAAGATGCAAATGATCACATTTCTCTACATTTTATAAAATATCACCTTCCTTAGGGTATCTCAGGCAGAAAACACAAGGGCAAAGAACGATACATGACTGAAATCTTTCTAGATTTCCCTAAAGGAAATAGAACAAGGACATGCAAAAGCCCATTCAAAGATCTTTAAGCTTGAAAGAGATGCACGGGAAATTAACAGAATAAGTTTCACTACCCAAAGAGTAGTAAATCTAAGGTGTTCAGTACTCTGCCAAAATACTGAACACTGTTTCAAAATCTTCAAAATATTTATTTATTTTTAAAATTTTTATTTTAACTTTAGTTTACTTTACAATACTGTATTTGTTTTGCCAAACATTGACATGAATTCACCACGAGTGTACATGCGTTCCCAAACATGAATCCCCTCCCACCTCCCACCCCATACCATCTCTCATATTTAATTCATATAAGTCAAAGTTAGGTCCCATTGTTCTGAGGTAACTAACTTAAATAGCCCTATGTTCCCCTAACACATGCATTAGAAAAAAAAACTGCTATCCCTACGTTCAAGGAATCAAATTATACATTGATGTATATACATCACTGACAAGAAATGTATACAAAATAGTCCATAGGAAAATATTAACTGTGATGATCTATACTACTATCATTACTGAGCAGCCAAAACTGAAGGGTGGAAAACTCCAGAAGCAACTGAAGACAACTTTTTGGAGAAGGTAAATCAAATGAGCCCTGACTAATAGCTTCTTAATGGACTGTAGGAAATGGGGAGATGACAAGAACTGTCCTAAAAGTGATCCACTTTTGATAACTATAGACCATCTTTCCTCATCGCATCATACAACTATTAAAAGATCTATCAAAGCAAACCTAGCAATTCAAATACTGGATAAACATATCATAAAGACACTACAAAATGTAAAGTTCTACTATGCCTTATCTTTTGAACAATCTTTAAAGACTGTTGCTATTGTTTAGTCACAGGTTGTGTCTAAATCTTTGAGACTCTATGGATTGTAGACCACTAGGCTCATCTTGGAGAAGGCAATGGCAACCCATTCCAGTACTCTTGCCTGGAGGATGCCATGGATGGAGGAGTCTGGTAGGCTGCAGTCCATGGGGTTGCTAAGAGTCGAACACAACTGAGTGACTTCACTTTCACTTTTCACTTTCATGCATTGAAGAAGGAAATGGAAACACACTCCAGTATTCTTGCCTGGAGAATCCCAGGGACAGAGGAGCCTGTTGGGCTGCCTGAAGTGACTTAGCAACAGCAGCAGCAGCAGCAGGCTCATCTTTCCTCCACTATCTCCAACAGTTTGCTCAAACTCATGCCCATTGATTTGGTTGATGCTATCTAACCATCTTATCCTCTGCTGCCTCCTTCTCCTTTTGCCTTCAATTGTTCCCTGCATCAGGGTCTTTTCCAATGAATCGACTCTTTGCATGAGGTGGCCAAAGTATTGGAGTTTCAGCTTCAGCATTAGTTCTTTCAATTAATATTCATGGGGGCTTTCCTTTAGGATTGACTGGTTTGGTCCTGCAGTCCAAGGAACTCTCAAGAGTCCTCACCAGCATCACAATTTGAAATCATCAATTCTTCAGTGCTCAGCCTTCTTCATGATCCGATTCTCACATCCATACATGACAACTAGAAAAACCATAGCTTTGACTATATGGACCTTTGTTGACAAAGTGATGTCTCGGCTTTTTAAGATGCTGTCTAGGTTTGTCATAGCTTTCCTTCCAAGGAGCTAGTGTTTTTTAATTTCATGCCTGCAGTCACTCACTGCAGTGATTTGGGAGCCCAAGAAAATAAATCTGTCACTACTTCCACTTTTTCCTCTTTTATTTGCCATGAAGTGATGGGACTTTTTTGAATGTTGAGTTTCAAGCCAGCTTTTCACTTTCCTCTTTCACCCTGACCAAGAGGCTCTTTATTTCCTCTTCATTTTCTTCCATTAGAGTAGTATAAGCTGCATATCTGAGGTTGTTGATATTTCTCCTGGTAATCTTGATTCCAGCTTGAGATTCATCCAACCCAGAATTTTGCATTGATGTACTCTGCATATAATTTGAATAAGCAGGTTGGCAATACACAGTCTTGATATACTGCTTCCGCAATGTGGAACCAGTCAGTTGTTTCATGTCCAGTTCTAACTGTTGCTTTTTAATACATATATAGGTTTCTCAGGAGACAAGTAAGGTGATCTGCTACTCCAGTCTCTTTAAGAATTTTCCAGTTTGTTGTGATCCACACAGTCAAAGGCTTTAGCATAATCAATCAAGCAGATATAAAGTTTTTTTTTTTTTAATCTTCTTGCTTTCTCCATGATCCAATGAATGTTGGAAATTTGACCTCTGGTTCCTCTGCCTCTTTGAAACTCAGCTTGTGCATCTGAAAATTCTTGGTTCACATAATGCTGAAGCCAAGCTTGAAGGATTTTGAGCATTACCTTGCTAGCATGTGAAATAAGTTTAATCATATAGTACTTTGAACATTCTTTGGCACTGGAATGAAAACTGACCTTTTCCAGTCCTATGGCCACTGCTGAGTTTTCCAAATTTGCTGACAAATTGAGTGCAGTACTTTAACAGCATTATCATTTAGGGTTTTTAAATAGCTCAGCTGGAATTTCATAACCTCTACTAGCTTTGTTCTCAATAATGCTTCCTAAAGCCCACTTGACTTCACATTCCAGGATGTCTTGATCTAGGTGAGTGACTACACCATCGTGGTCATCCTGGTCATTAAGACATTTCTTGCATAGTTCTGTGTATTCTTGCCACCTCTTTTTAATCACTTCTGCTTTTGTTAGGTCCTTATCATTTCTGTCCTTTATTGTGCTCATCCTTGCATGAACTGTTCTCTTGGTATCCAGTTTTCTTCAAGAGATCTCTAGTTTTCCCCTTTTTATTGTCCTCCTTTATTTCTTTGCATTATTCATTTAAGATGGCCTTCTTATCTCTCCTTGTTATTCTCTGGAATTCTGCTTTCAGTTGGGTGTATCTTTCCCTTTCTCCCTTGCCTTCGCCTTCTCTTCTTCCCTTAGCTATTTGTAAAACCTCCTCTGACAATCACACTGTCTGCTAGAATTTCTTTTTCTTTCTTTAATGATACATTTCACCATGTTCTTTAATTTCTTTCTTTTTTATTATAATTTCAAACAATCAGCTAACCTAAGTTCAAAGAAGGCCCAGTAAAGAATATAAGTTCATCATTGTCAACACATTTATAGATGCCCAATTTTGCCTCACAAGTCTTGAGACTTTGGCTTTCCATCATTAATACTAGCTGTTTCATTTTCTAGTTACTAAAAGAATTAAAGAAAAGGCAGTATATTTTTATAAGGAAATATAATACTGATAGGGTCATGAACCTGGCAGTCACCATAGAATAACTTGAATCCTTAGTCAAAATTCAACACATAAAAGGGAGGTAAGAATAGTCAACACATCCTTTTATCTTTTGCTTCATAAAAGTCAATGATAGACTAAACACAGGGCCCAAAGACATGGAGATCACAGGAGCACCATACATCTCCCTGTGTAGATGGCAAAACATTCCCTGGAGGGTGTGAAAAGTTAAGGGTACCAAAGGAGGGGCAGCCCGATTAGGAAACCTTCCAAGTTAGGCAGAGGAATATCGTCTTCATACAGTTGGCAATCAGGAAGTGATGGCCACTTGAGGAGGGAAGTGATATAGCACACAAGAAGGATTAATTGGGCAAGGTCACACATGCAGAGGCCAATAGGAATTAGATGAGATTAAAGAGGGCCTGAATGATAGTGGCTGAAGTAACAGTTGAAGAAGAAGGCAAGAAAGACAGGAGAAACATTTAAAAGGAAATCAGTTTTCCCAGTACTAGGGGATACGAAATGCTGACTCAGAGTCAGCACTGCAAACTGGGTTCTGGAATCACTTGTGCTGGTGACCAAGGAGGAGACATGAATTCTGATTCCAGGCTGACATCCCTGCTTCCTTCAGGGATGTGACATACCTGATGCTTCCATATCTCTCTTCTCTCCTGTCTGTGGCTCTCATCCTTGATATACAAATGGGTTCCAAGAGGAAAACTTAACTCATGCAAAACATGAGTTTTTCCATTCCTTATAAGAAGCATGAAAGAAATAGTGTTTCCCTACATTGATCCTAAAACCATTTTTCTCAGTATATAATCATCAATTTACACTGGAAAAAAAATCCTAAAAAATTTAAGTAAAAAAAAAAAAATATATATATATATATATATAAATTATATATGTATATACACCTGGTTTTATAAAAACCAAACACCAGAGGACCATCTGTTTGAACTGATCTTCAGTGAGTTCAGTGATTTCAGTCACTCAGTTGTGTTCGACTCTGCGACCCCATGGACTACAGCACGCCAGGCTTCCCTGTCCATCAGCAATTCCCAGAGCTTACTCAAACTCATGTTCATTATGTCAGTGATGCCATCCAACCATCTTATTCTCTGTTGTCCCCTTCTCCTCTTGGCTTCAATCTTTCCCAGCATCAGGGTCTTTTCAAATGAGTCAGCTCTTCGCATTAGGTGACCAAGTATTGGAGCTTCAGCATCAGTCCTTCCAATGAATATTCAGGACTGATTTCCTTTAGGATGGACTGGTTGGATCTTCTTGCATTCAGTCCTTCCAATGAATATTCAGGACTGATTTCCTTTAGAATGGACTGGTTGGATCTTCTTTCGGTTCAAGGTGACTCTCAAGAGTCTTCTCCAACACTACAATTCAAAAGCAGCAAATTTTCATTGCTCAGCTTTCTTTATAGTCCAATTCTCATATCCATACATGACTACTGGAAAAACCATAGCTTTGACTAGACGGACCTTTGTCACTAATGTCTCTGCTTTTTAATGTGCTATCTAGGGTTGGCCATAGCTTTTCTTCCAAGGAGCAACGGTCTTTTAATGTCATGGCAATCACCATCTGCAGTGATTCTGGAGCCCCCCAAAAGAAAATCTCTCACTGTTTCCCCATCTATTTCCCACGAAGTGATGGGACCGGATACCATGATCTTAGTTTTCTGAATGTTGAGTTTTAAGCCAACTTTTTCACTCTCCTCTTTCACTTTCATCAAGAGGCTCTTTAGTTCTTTACTTCCTGCCATAAGGGTGGTGTCATCTGAGTATCTCAGGTTATTAATATTTCTCCTGGCAATCTTGATTCCAGCTTGTGCCTCATCCAGCCTGGCATTTTGCATGATGTACTCTGAATGTAAATTAAATAAGCAGGGTGACAATATATAGCCTTGATGTATTCCTTTCCTGATTTGGAGCCAGTCTGTTGTTCCATGTCCAGAACTATTCTCAATCCTACTTAAAATAATCTTTAGTCATGGAAATATAGGCACTGTTCTCTGTATTTAGCAGAAAGGTAAGAAAATGAATTGAACATATTTGTAGTTGTAAATTTCCTAAATAAGGGAAAAACACACTCAGGGACTGAGATAGGTTAAAAATAGAGATCTAAGCTCATAGCCACATTGCATTAATCCCCCCGCCTGCCCCCTCCAGTACATGAATCATCCACTTGCTGTTTCCAAGTTGGAGGAGAAAAATACAATGAATCCACTATTGGCCTCCCACTGAATCTTAGGAAATAGAATCAAATTATTATTAAATGTATACTGGTCTGCTGATTACATTAATACTCTTATTTCTCATCNTCATCCAGCCTGGCATTTTGCATGATGTACTCTGAATGTAAATTAAATAAGCAGGGTGACAATATATAGCCTTGATGTATTCCTTTCCTGATTTGGAGCCAGTCTGTTGTTCCATGTCCAGAACTATTCTCAATCCTACTTAAAATAATCTTTAGTCATGGAAATATAGGCACTGTTCTCTGTATTTAGCAGAAAGGTAAGAAAATGAATTGAACGTATTTGTAGTTGTAAATTTCCTAAATAAGTGAAAAACACACTCAGGGACTGGGATAGGTTAAAAATAGAGATCTAAGCTCATAGCCACATTGCATTAATTCCCCCCTTCCCCCCTCCAGTACATGAATCATCCACTTGCTGTTTCCAAGTTGGAGGAGAAAAATACAATGAATCCACTATTGGCCTCCCACTGAATCTTAGGAAATAGAATCAAATTATTATTAAATGTATACTGGTCTGCTGATTACATTAATACTCTTATTTCTCATCACTCTTGTTTGGTCGGTTCACAAATCTTTACTCCTCCACTTTAGTTGGTTTCTACTAATGTCATAAAACGATCTCTATTTAAGAAGTCAAAAAAAAAAAAAAAAAAAAAAGCACCCTGCATCCACCTGTACTCCCTGTCCTCCCTCTTGGTATGTGTATGTTTCAGCCTTGGAATGTGTATGTGGATTTTGTATTGACAATCCCAGGCAGGTGACAAACAGGTTCTCATATCAACATTTACTGGAAACTTATTTTCAGATGTCATAACATCATAATACATGAATTAAAATGCATACATCATTCATCAGACACCAGTGTGCAGAGAATAGTTATATTCTCTTCATGAAATATTATGCAAACTCTGAAAGCACTCTTAGACAGACAGGTTACTTCACCTCTCCAAGCCTCAGTTTGCTCATTCATTACCGTGTTATAATAGTGTTTACTTCTTAGGCTTCTTGCAAGGTACCTCTTAACTCTGTCTAGCATACAAGGTGCGTTCCACACTCTTCATTAGCAATGCACATCCCTCTGTTGGAGAGTCATCCTCGATTTCATTGTCCTTGCCTCTCCCAGCAATCTTGTGCCTCACCAGCCTCTTTGCTTTTCCTGACATTGCCAACGAGGGGTCTCCTGCCATAGAGTGGAACTTCCTGAGTCCTGTTTGTAATGAATCATTATTCTCCCAAGGTCACTGAGCGGAATCTGCGATCTTAATCTTGGAGGCAGTTTTCTGGAGTGTGACTGACCTTTAAGGAAGGCGCCCTCTGAGAGCCCCTGACTCAAACCATGAAATGTCGAATCATTAACAATTTAAAGCATAAAAGAATTTAACCAAGCTAGACAACCTGTAATAGCTCCTGTGACTGGGGCCATTATGACCATTTTGGTGTTGTTCAGGCCAGACTAATGACTATGAAGAGAAGGTACCTGAAAACAAGTAGATGGATTCCACTTTACTATTTCCATTTTAAAAATCATTTGGAATTTATCTGGTGTGTCTTCCTAGGTTGACCTTTTTCCCCCACATCAATCTGTTCTAATTAGTCAAATAGTTTTTAATCATCAAAGTCTATTAAAATTACCTTTGCACATTGACTATTCAGAGACTGTACAACAGAAAAGCTAATGTTAGAAACAATTTTTTTTTCAGATGACCTTCAAATATAAAAGTTCAGAATGCAAATAGAGAAGAGTGGTATGGATAGGGGTGGTGAGGGTTGTGGGGAAACAGGGCACATAAACCTCTTCCAAAGGCTTCCCACAACGACAACAACTTGCGATGCTCTGCATGCCCATTAATACATTCTGATAGCCAGTTTGGTCAACTACTAGCCCATAAATCCTGGTTTAACTCAAACCCTTCATTTCACGAATGGAAATTTAACCCAGAGGAATCTAAGAGGACTGTCTTAGGCCACATTAGATACAGATCTGCCAGTGGGATTTCTTGACTCCTAATCCAAAGTCCTCGATTTCATCTTTTTAAAATTTTATTGTTATTTTTAGTTATGGTACGTATGCTTAGTTGCTCTGCATCACGTGGGATCCTCCTGGGTCGGGGATCAAACCCGTGTCTCTGCATTGGCATGTGGATTTTTCACCACTGAGCCACCAGGAAACCCCTCACTTTCATCTTTGATTTACTCCTGTACCCTTAGGTGGCATGAGGAAATAAAATATCACAAATTCAAGTCTCTATGGAACATCAACTGGGCTCACAGTTCTAAGCCCTGGGGGGTGGGGTTAAAGAGATCTCAATTTATAGCCTTTGTCATGAAGTGGGTAATACTCTCTTTTCTTAAGCCTAAACCCTCTCTCATATCCACAGCCATATCCCCCTACACAGGCCTGAGAGTTAAAAGATGTCCCAGGGAATGATCTGGTCCACCCCACTGCCTAAGATGGATGAAATGTTACTACGTTTTAAGAAATGGTGCTCCAGAGGTCTCAAAAGGAGGAGAAAATTACTGTGAGCAGCAAAGAAGCCTGTCCTAATGCTTTTAAGGAGAGAGGTTTTCCCTGGAATAGACATTTCATATTGGAAAATAAAACAAAAAATCATAAATATAATTACACAAAGAATATAGTACAGACTACTCATGTGGAAGCCATTGAAGGGAAATCCCAGTTTTTGGTCAGTAAAGGTGGGTCTCAGTGTTTCTTGAGAAGTTTCTTACTAAAAAAGAAAAAAATTAAAAAAAAAAAAAAAGTATTTCAAGTTCCAAAGAACTAAGAACAATGGTTTCTACATAAGGGTACAGATTCCACAGCATTTCTGAAGGTCAAACTTTGCTCAGAAAAGACATGCTATTTATCTCTGGCACAACACTCATGCTGAGTCACCAAGTCCAAGTGGCACCACCAGAAACTGTTTAGTTTACAATAGCAACCACAGCAGAGTGGAACACACCAGACACTGTCTCCAGGGTGGCTCCATCATGGACGAGCCTGCCTCTAACTTCTTGCCTGGTTGTGCTTAGAACCAGTAACCAAGGCGGCTGCACACAAATCCAGGGCGGGAATCATCCACAATGTATGAGGTAGCAGTGGGAATGTCCAAATGACCCTCCCTCATCAGAGATCTATGATTAAATGGTGTTGTGCGTATTCACATATGCCATGAAGCTACATGATTGTTTCCGTGTTAGAACTAGCATTTAATTAGACTGAGTCTTTTAAATTCATCTGAACACCCTTCATGCTTGTCTGTTTAGTGCTTTCTGTCACTGATTTTTGAATTACAATTTCTTCCTCGCTTGCTAGCAGGTTTAGAAAAAATGTGCCCTTAAGTTTGTTTTTAACATTAAGTTTACATTTCACTGACTGTCAAAGTGAAGTCTGAAGACAGCAATAGCTTTTTTTTTTCTTTTGTAATTGTGCCTATCTAATATACAGAATTTTGCCAAAACTTACATTTTCCTGCCCCCATTTCTGCATGCCCTATTTACTGCTTGTGGGTCCTTGTGAATCCACAAGGATATATATGGATCTTAGATACGTGTTTTTAGGGATTTTTTAAAAAATATTTTACATTTTTTGCTTATAATTGTATTTTATAATTTCCAGGAAAAAAATTAGAAATATTTCACCTGTAAGTGGTTTTAAGGCTTACCCATCAGTTATTTTATATCACAACTCTCTCATTTGGGGTTTTTTCATTTGTATTTAGTTTTAGTTGGCTAGATCAAACAGAGAAGATAGAAAGCATATTTTGTGAGGCTTGAACTAGTCAGAAAGCATCTCAGGTTTTCTAAGATAAACAACTCATCTGACTACATTCTTGGGATTCATATTTCCCTTTGAAAATATGTAGATATTCCATTGTTTTCTGCTTTACTTTAAAAGAGAATACTTTGATTAGTACAACTTCTGTTTTTCTGTAAATGTTTTTCTGTTTTTACACTGGAAGTACCTGTTTTGCCAGGATGGACTTAGATGCAGTTGTCTATTACTTTATCTGGCTCTCAATGAAACCTTTAAATATGACTAGCTCAGAAAAACATTCCTAGATTATGTCTTTGATATGTTAGTCTTTGTTACCATCTGTTCCTTGGGAATTTCTACAGGTTTTGGAGAAAAAAAAAATTGTGTAAGTCATTCTCTATTCACTATGTAATCATCTTTATTTTCTTTGAAGTTGTCACTTTTTCCCTTATTTGTTCTAGGAAAGCACTTCCTTTTTATTCTTCACTTGGCTTTTTCTCAGCATGAATCTTTTGCTGAGTCTGTAGTGGGTTTTAATTGCATTATTGGCTTTTGGTTCTCTTACAATGTATCTTATGTCATTTTCCTTGATTCTATGACCTTTTTGTCTTTTCTGACCTGTCCTTACACATTTCCATTCTTCTGCCACTGAGAAGTCACAATGACCTGTCCCCATTTCACCACTACCTGCCCCTCAGTTTTCTCAACCTTTTTATGATTTGTAAATACATCATTTGCAGCAGAATGCTTTTCCTTATGTCTTCAAGATGATGTTCCCGCTCCGCATCATGTAGTTGCCCCCCACATGGGCTCCACACAGCTTCAGGTACTCAAAGGGGAAAGACCTATGCGGGTGCGATGCTGCTCCTGGGTGTACCTTCTGTCCCCATGGACACTGACTGAATGTCCCTCTCACATCCACAGCTTGAACTCTGTTTAGGTATCAGGAAGGCTCTCATCTCTCACACTCTGAACAGAGGAAATTCAGGAAGGACAACTTCCAGTTTGCTTGGTCACTCATGATCCTTGTGCTTTCTCTTGCTTAAAGAGATTTCTACATGGGAACTGCATCTCCCAAAACACACGATGTCTTGGCTTTTTCCTATTTCTGGCAGTTGTTTTTGGGGACTGTGGCCTCTCGCTAGTTTGCATCTAGCTTTATGTATAAATGTGTATATATATATATATATAATTGCATTCTTACGTGTGTGTGTACATGCATGTGCATGCACGTACAAGTGCATGTGTGTTCAGTCATGTCTGACTTCCTGCAACCCGATGGACTGTAGCTTTCCAGGCTCTTCTGTCCATGGGATTTTCCAGGCAAGCATACTGGAGTGGGTTGCCATTTCCTCCTCCAGGGGAGCTTCCTGACCCAGGATTTGAACCTGTGTCTCCTGTACTGCAGGCAGATTCTTAACCACTTTAGCCATGTATGTGTATGGGTAGTACAAATATGTGTATTATGCATGCTTGTCTACATATGCGTATTTGTGCATATATGTATGCATTTGTGTTTTCTGTACATGCTGCTGCTGCTGCAAAGTCGCTTCAGTTGTGTCTGACTCTGTGTGACCCCATAGACGGCAGCCCACCAGACTCCCCCATCCCTGGGATTCTCCAGGCAAGAACACTGGAGTGGGTTGCCATTGCCTTCTCCAATGCATGAAAGTAAAAAGTGAAAGTAAAGTCACTCAGTTGTCTCCGACTCTTCACAACCCCATGGACTGCAGCCCACCAGGCTTCTCCATCCATGGGATTTTCCAGGCAAAAGTACTGGAGTGGGGTGCATGTGTGTGTAAATGTGTATGTGTTTTCCCTGCGGGGTTAGAGTAGCAGTCCCCGGCCTTTTCAGCAACAGGGACTGATATTGTGGAAGATGAATTTTCCATGGATGACGGGGGGATGGCTCAGGTGGTAATACAATCGTTGGAGAGCAATGAGGGTTGGCAGATGAAGTTTCACTCATTTGTTCACTGCTCACCTCCTGCTGTGTGGCCCATTTCCTTACTGGCTGTGGACTGGTACTGGTACCATGGGGACCCATGGGTTAGAGAAGTGAAGAACAGATTGACTAAAAATGGCAACCACAAAGAAAATAAGAGGAAATGTTCATCTTCCCAGCTGCTACTGATACTAGATTTTGCATTCAGGGCTCAAATACAAGTCAAAGTCAAAGCATCTCTTAAGAAACTTCAGCTGGGCGGCACAGGAGATAACTCATGTCCAAGGTCAGGAGCAGCAGCTGAGTGGAGATACCCCACGTCCAAGGTAAGGAGCAGTGGCTGCACTTTGCTGGAGCATCAGTGAAGAGATACCCCACATCCAAGGTAAGAGAAATCCAAGGTAAGATGGTAGACGCAAAGAGAGGGCACTAGAGGGCAGACAGACTGAAACTGCAATCACAGACAACTAGCCAATCTGATCATATGGACCACAGCCTCGTCTAACTCAATGAACCTAAGCCATGCCGTGTGGGGCCACCCAAGACAGACGGGTCATGGTGGAGAGGTCTGACAGAACGTGGTCCACTGGAGAAGGAAATGGCAAACCACTTCAGTATTCTTGACTTGAGAACCCCATGAACAGTATGAAAAGGCAATATTTCCTGTATGCAGGTCAGGAAGCAACAGTTAGAACTGGACATGGAACAACAGACTGGTTCCAAATAGGAAAAGGAGTACGTCAAGGCTGTATACTGTCACCCTGCTTATTTAACTTCTATGCAAAGTACATCATGAGAAATGCTGAGCTGGAAGAAGCACAAGCTGGAATCAAGATTGCTGGGATAAATATCAATAATCTCAGATATGCTGATGACACCACGTTATGGCAGAAAGTAAAGAAGAACTAAAAAGCCTCTTGATGAAAGTGAAAGAGGAGAGTGAAAAAGTTGGCTTAAAGCTCAACATTGAGAAAACTAAGATCATGGTATCTGGTCCCATCACTTCATGAGAAATAGATGGGGAAACAGTGGAAGCAGTGTCAGACTTTATTTTTGGGGGCTCCGAAATCACTGCAGATGGTGATTGCAGCCATGAAATTAAAAGACGCTTACTCCTTGGAAAAAAAATTATGACCAAGCTAGACAGCATATTAAAAAGCAGAGACATTACTTTGTCAACAAAGGTCCGTCTAGTCAAGGCTATGGTTTTTCCAGTAGTCATGCATGGATGTGAGAGTTGGACTGTAAAGAAAGCTGAGCGCTGAAGAACTGATGATTTTGCATTGCAGTGCTGGAGAAGACTCTTGAGAGTCCCTTGGACTGCAGGGAGATCCAACCAGTCCATCCTAAAGGAAATCAGTCTTGGTGTGTTCACTGGAAGGACTGATGTTGAAGCTGAAGCTCCAATACTTTTGCCACCTGATGTGAAGAGCTGATTCATTTTAAAAGACCCTGATACTGGGAAAGTTTGAGGGCAGGAGGAGAAGGGGATGACAGAGGATGAGATGGTTGGATGGCATCACAGACTCAATGGACGTGAGTCTGAGGGAACTCCAGGAGTTGCTGATGGACAGGGAGGCCTGGTGTGCTGTGGTTCATGGGGTCGCAGAGAGTCGGACATGACTGAGTGACTGAACTGAACTGAACTGAACTGAAAGAAACTTCTAAAAGGGGAGGATTCCGTATTTCTGATGGCTGAATACATAGTATCTTTAATTGTACTGCTGCTGCTGCTGCTGCTAAGTCGCTTCAGTCATGTCCAACTCTGTGAGACCCCATAGACGACAGCCCACCAGGTTCCCCCGTCCCTGGGATTCTCCAGGCAAGAACACTGGAGTGGATTGCCATTTCCTTCTCCAGTGCATGAAAGTGAAAAGTGAAAGTGAAGTCGCTCAGTCATGTCCGACTCTTAGCGACCCCGTGGACTGCAGCCTACTGAAGATGCAATTCCATAAACCTTAAAGGTTTATGAAAATTATTCCAAGAGTTTGGTGAGAGATTGACTGTCATTCCTAGTTTGATGATTGAATAATTTCTCACTTTCTGTTTTATCTTAGAGATTTTATGTACCTCATTAAGAGAGGCTAAGGAAGACACAATTTTTAAAACCTCGAGTCCCTTTTCTCCATTTCCCCTTTCCAGATGTTTACAATTCCAAAGATAAAAACTACCTGAGATATAACTTGGCTCTATGTGTTTTTGAGACTCTCCATTTTATCAGCATGTACCAGGTTGCCCAGAGGGGACAAGTAGTGTACCCAAGGTCTGAGAGCTTGTAACAAAGCCCAGACCATACCTCAAGTCCCCTGACTTTAATAATGATGAGACTCCACTTGGCTCTGGAAAGAAAACGATAATGATTGCTATTTAGAAAAGCTACCAAGTATGTGCATACTTTTGCTCTACCAATCCGTAGGGAGAACGAACAGTGACTCTCATTATTCTTGAAGCACTGTCCTGTCACTAACAATAGCCACTTCCCATTTCTTATCCTCTGAAATGAGCAAAACTTCCACAAAGGTAGGAAGGCTGTCTTCACACATATAGGGGAAAATGACCTTCCTAGAGTCTGTGTACAAGACTAAGAAGATACTGAATCTTTACAGATCCTTTGAAAGTTATGCACAATCTAGATTTCTTTTTTCAACTGCTTACAGCTAGCTGCAGCCAAGAGATGGGCCAAAGGTTTTTCAATTCATGCAATCACCATACACTTTTCATTCCAACTCTAAGCCATGCACATCCCCCAAAGCCAATTTTGCAAAGTGCCACATTCTTTTGAAATATTCCATGGATTCCATTATGCATTTTAAAAATGTAGCCCTGAAGCTAATAAGAAGATAGTCACTGAAAACATGTACCTTTTGAATTGGCTCTATAATACTGGTTGTTAATGAACCTTAGAGAAATACAGCAGGAAGAACACTTTTCAGATTCAAAATCCACATACACTGACCATCTTGAAGCAAAAGTCACTCTAAAGTCAAGAGGCTCCTGGGGCTTCTGCTATTATCATTGCAGAAAAATGCAGTAAGTTCAGCACCATGGATGCACCTGTGATGCCTTCCAACCATCCTCCTCACTTCACTTGGGATGACCTTCATTTTTATTCTGCTTTCTTACCTCCCTGCGCAGGCCTTGTGTCCTCAGCATGGGACTTGTGATTCATGTCCAAGCCAATGACCATCATCATGCTCCCTGGCCACCAATACTGGTCCAGAGATGGGCGTGTGACACCATTCGAGCCAGTGAGACAGATGGTGAGTTTTGCTTGGTGCTTCTGGGCCTTCTAAAAGAGCTCTGAAAGCAATAACCACACCCTAATAGAAAATGAACACAGAGAAAAGGGGAGAACTGCAACATCCTCAATGTACAGGCAAGACTTTTTAAGGAAATAACGAGGAAACTATAAGAAAGTTTAATTTCCAGTCAACTGAGAAGGTATGTTTTTACAGAATAATTTCTTAATATTACAAATGGCTTTCTAAAGACTTCTGCAAAGGGAGCAGCTTCTGTGGCAAGAGAATCACTCTCAGTGTATGGTAAAGTCATCACTCTTCTCTGGAAGAGAAATCCTGGAAATATCAGGAGATTAAAAAAAAATAGCTACTCTTTTTGACATGCCGCTGATCAATGTAATTTGAACTGTCATTCAAATAAACTAAAAAAGCCTAGGTAACTTTCTGAGAAGCAGTGGGCTTAGGAGAATGTATCAGAATCATTTATCTAATTTTTCTTCTGGGTTTACATCAAAACAAAAGCAATGCTATTCTAGTATGCTTTTTTCATTACACTTTCAAAACATGAAACATGGGTTGCCGAGGTAATCACTGACTTCCATGATAAAAGTCATAAATCAAAGGAAAGGGTAATATTTTTAGAATTATGCAAGTTGATTTCGCATTACCAGGGATGGCCAGAAATACAGATAACCTGAAAGCTGACATTTAGAGGTCAGCAGAGAAAAGATGACTATTTGCATGGGAAAGCTATTTATGCAATTAAGTGAAATTAATTATGCTTATATAAGTTTTATAAACACATTACAGATCTGGATTTTGGGCTAATTAAGCTTTAATTTAGTTGAGAAAACTCAACCATGTAAGCTTTTATGAGAAACCCCTGGTCATCCACTGAAAGGAAAGAGGTAAAATCATAGTTTTTAGGAACCATCTGAGAAATAAACAGTTTAGGAAAGCTCTAAAGACAGAAATTATAGTCAATTATCCAAGATGTAAAGCTATAGTTTGAGGTTATGCTGTCCTTCATTTTCTCAAGAGTACCCCTTAATTAAATGCAAATAATCAGAAATGGCAATTAATAGATTGCTATAATTCTCTGATTAGATAGTGGAGCCCATTTACAATACTTGTGGACTATGGACTCTGCAATAAACCAAAGGAAATGTATATTCATAAATTCCTCTCCAATGTGTCCCTTATTGAAAAGTCTTCTATGATGGTGCCACCTCAGAAGCTAGCCAATGATGTTAGCAGCTGTCAAACCATCACCAATATTTATAGGACGTTTGGGCAATCAATCTTCCTGGCAGATAGGGATATTGGCGTTGAATAGCTAAGCTATAGGCATATGACTTCCACAAGGGTGAGACCTTTGAACCACCTGAAGCAAGCATCAAATCATACAAATCAGGAACAAGCTGTTAAAAGCGTCTCATAAAAGACACAGGGAGAGCAGGTGCCCAAGTGCCTTTACTGCCTCTTACGAGGCTGTGCCCTCCTACAACCGACAAAGAAGAGTGACTTTCTCTTCATACCTCTATAGGGAGCTGACTACTCCATGCCTTCTCCCCATATAAGGCTTTGAACTTGCCTCTCCCTATGTCTAGAATCCCCCTCAGTTCTTCTAGGCTGTCACAACCCATTCTTCGGGCTTCTTCTAAACTTCACTTCTCCAGAGACACATGCTGATGTGCGTCTGAAGCAAGCCACGCCCAATTATGCAGTGCTATATCTTTCAGAGGACATATCAGAATTCATATTTAGTTTATTAAGTAGTTTGCTTCTCATTCTCATTCTTGTGTTTCACACAGTTCTGTTTCAAGTTCAGTCAGCAACAATGCATTCAGAAAAAGCCCTGGAGTGACTGTAATTCTCGTAGCATAGATGATTTCCCAGCCACACCCAAGTTAAATAGGCTTTTAAGACTCCATTAGTCATTTCTTTACAAGCGAGCTTATGAATCTGTACTGAATTTCTGCAATTGAATCCTCTTTTCCTCTTTATAAGGCACTTCTCTAAGTGTCCAAGTTGACAATAATAATAATAAGCATTCACTGGGTATCTACAACACTCTGTGTTCTGGTTCACTCCAATCTTTAACACAACTCCTGAATCGCATTACTACAAACAAGTTAAGTGAAGCTCAAAGAAGTTAAGCTTCTTGTCCAATATCAATCACCTGGCTCACCAGCAGCAGAGCTGAGGTTTGAACCCAGGTCTGTTTTCTCAAGAACCTGTAAACCACAACTCCCACTTCTCTAACATCGTATTTTTCACACATCAGGATCCTTCCAAAGCATCAGTTGGCAGCCTGACTTCATAGCAACTCTGGACAATGACAGCATGATGGAAAATGAACAAAGAAGCAGGGCAGTCTAGACTGGAAGGATTTACTCCTACATATTTAAGTCTGCTGATGTGAGGCCTCTGAACCTCTTAAAGCTCAGTAAGTGATTTGTACAATATGAAAGAAGGGAATAAGTTCCATTAGAAAACACCAAAGAGAATTTCTCAATATATTGTATAGGAAGCATACTGTCAGGTGGGAGTAAGAAGTATTCATCTGAATGTGTGGACACTTAGAAGGTTCTAAAACCAGAGTGGGTATACTGCAGACCATTAGCAGTATATACACTGCACACACACACATGCACGCACGCACGCATCAAGGGCTCTTTTATGAGGCCTTGCTGCTGACTCTTGGAGCTGCCCCACTTATGCCACGAGGATAGGGACTGGAGGCTCTGAGGAACAGACAGTGATCTCTCAGCCTGGAGAGTACCAAGGAAGGGGGTATGATGCAGTTGTTAGGAGTTTGGGGCTCATGTTTCCCTTCATATCCCAGCTCTGTCATTTACTGAAACCAGGTAAAAAATAACGTGACCACTCTTTGAAGCCTCGGTTCACTCATTTGGGAAAGAGAGAGAGTTAAAAGACCCGTCTTCTAGGGATGAAATAATATACCCCATGTGAAGTGCTCAGTATCATGCCCAGCACAGAATAAGCTCTCAGTACAAGTCACCCTACTGATGACAATAATCTCTATGCAAATACAGGAGTTAACGTACCTATGAGTGGCCAGATTGTTTGTAGCAATGAAAAAAGCAAAAGACTTGTTCGAAATAACCTCCCTTTTTCTAATACAGAAAGTATTTGTATTAAGTGTGAGGAATTACAGTCTATATCTATCCTTACAGATGAGGTCCCCAATTCAACCACAATGTAGCCAAGTGGTCCTTAAAGAAAGCAAATATGATGACACGTTCTTACTTCTTTTTTATGATTTTCCTCTCTTTTTCATTTTAGCTCATTATCTTTACTTTTTTGAATCTCACAAGTATTACCTAAATACATTCTCCTTGCAAAGTGTCACTAGAAAATAGTACAGAAAGGCAAAGTCACCTTCCACTGTGCTCTCCCATCTGCCTCATCATCCCACCTCTCCCCACTGCCCAACTCCTCTCCCAGTGGAGACTACTGTAATCAGATGTTCAAGGGATCCACATACTAGATTGCCATCACCTCTTACTCCACTCTTCAATTTCATTTTTAGCATTTATACAATCGTCTTGTCTTGGAAACCTCCTCCCTCGATTAGTAAAGCGTCTGCCTACAATGCAGGAGACCTGGGTTGGGAAGATCTCCTGGAGAAGGAAATGGCAATCTACTCCAGTATTCTTGCCTGGAAAATTCCATGGATGGAGGAGCCTGGCAGGCTACAGTCCATAGGGTCACAAAGAGATGGCCATGACTGAGTGACTTCAGTTTCAGTTTCATCCCCTCTGTACATTCTTGCAGCATCCACTCATTCTGGTGGCATTTCTACATTTATTTGTTCAATCATATGATCAAGTCTCTCCTGTTAGACAGCAAACTCTGTCTGAGGAAGGCCCTCATTTACTTCTGTTCACTGTTGTACCTCCAGAACCTAGTACAGTGCTTTGCCCACAGAAGAGTTCAATAAACATTTGTTGAATAAATGTTACTTATTCATTAGGTTGTCACACTTGGTAACTAAGACTGACAAGAGATTCGTAGAGTTGAAGATTTCAAATAGAAACCAGTCACTTAATTGGGACCTGGAAATTATTTTTCAAAGAAAATCACAAAAATCAGAAATTCTCCACCAGTGAATGAACAAGATGCAAATTATCCCTGCTCTCATGGAAACCTCCTTGCCAAGAACTACAAGGCAGGTTTCAATTAAGAAAATAATTTGCTCATGTGAACCAAAAAAGCATTCACTTCCAAAACAGCAACCAACTATGTATGACATAAAGTTGGTTTAAGTTGATGAGTGACCGAATGACCCAAAGGATCATTTCCTTCTATCTTTGGATTTTAGGAAGAGCACTATTTTTTATTTTAACTTAGAATTAAGAGAAATTTCAGAGAGAGAAAACAAGCTTACTTAACATGGCCAACTACAGACAGTGCATTAATGATCAAAACTCCCTGCCATTGGCCAACCCAGATACAATGACTAGCTAAGGAATGAGAACGTACCGAGTCTTTTACCAAACATTCCACAGACACTGACTCAAGACTTGCCTGAGTTTGCAAAAGGCAAAGCTCTACAACTCACTGTTCATTCTTGTTTATTCTAAAGTTGGAAGGTTGATTGTAGTAGTTATTAGGCATGAGGCCTTAAGCAGATCACTGATCCCTAGTTGCCCCTTCATTGTTTCTAATGAGGTGGATGAAGCTGGAGCCTATTATACAGAGTGAAATAAGCCAGAAAGAAAAACACCAATACAGCATACTAATGCATATATATGGAATTTAGAAAGATGGTAACAATAACCCTGTATGCGAGACAGCAAAAGAGACACAGATGTATAGAACAGTCTTTTGGACTCTGTGGGAGAGGGAGAGGGTGGGATGATATGGGAGAATGGCATTGAAATATGTAAATTATCACATGTGAAACGAATCCCCAGTCCAGGTTCAATGCATGATACAGGATGCTCGGGGCTGGTGCACTGGGATGACCCAGAGGGATGGGATGGGGAGTGAGGTGGGAGTGGGGTTCAGGATGGGGAACATGTGTACACCCGTGGCGGATTCATGTCAAGGTATGGCAAAACCAATACAATAAATGGATAAAATAAATAAAACAAAAGGGTAAAACTACATTATCCCTGCTATGTCTCTCCCATGGGGATGCTGGTAGAGACTCAGGTAATGCAGCAGACATGAACCAATGTTCTAAGGAGTCAAGAACTTTTACAAACGTACCAGTGGTTATGAGGATTGAATGGAGCTCTGTTTCTCTTACTGTGTTCCTTGGTGAGAAGTAGCCATTTGAAAACACTTGCTGAAATACAGTGATGACTATTACATAAAATTGTAATAGTAACAATTTTATGGATTTTTTAAACCTGTATGTATGTGTGTGTGTGTAGGGAACAACACACTGGGAGTCCATCACATTCGGTCCTTAGTAAGTGGCTATGAAATGGTGCAGTGCTCTATTGTTTTCCACTGAAAAAGGCTTAAATTGTCCTCAAGTTCCACTCACTAACTCATCCTGTAACAATACAGCATCTACTATTAGCAAACCAAGTGTTGTGAGATGCTAATAAGTTTTTACACTTAATAAAGCTGGCCAATAATTAAAAGCTGGAAAATATGCATACTTTCAGCCATACAGGTATTCCAGTTAGAAGGTTTCACCATTAAATATAAAGGCTATACTCCCGATAATGTTTTCTATTCTTTAAATCCATTTTTAACAGAGCAACTCCTTATCTAGTTAGATGATTCACATGTGGCTCAGTGAAGGCAGAAAAGTAATTCAAAAGGTAACTAAACCGTGATTTTTATAACACAGGTACTGGTTCTGTAGCTAGCGACTCCTTAAAATATTCCTGAAGCTAAAACTGCCTGAAGTAGTCAATGAGTCAACCAGTTTTGAAGTAATTTTAAAATGTGCACTCTTTATCGCACCTAGATACAATGGTGACCATCAGTGCCATTGAAGGCTCTGCCAGTAAACACATTACTAGTTATGACATATCTATTTTTTGACAGCAAACATTTCTGAAAAAGTTAAAAGCATAAACTTGTAAGTTCAACATACTTGCACAGATATATGTATATGTACAGACAGTATGCTCTTGTATATGTAGTATGTAATAGACATACAAACTATTACTATTACTTCCTAGCTGAAAAAGGTGGTAAGAAAGCAGGTTAAGCAAGCTCTGAGCTTTAGTTTTCTTGTAGATGAAGGGGAGATAATAGCACACCCCTCACAGTGTCACTGCAAGGAAAAAAGAGAGAACTCAGGTAGGCCCCTAGCACTGTGCTCAGTGCAAGGTACGGTGTGTGACATCCAATGGCAGCTGTTCTTGGTGGTGGTGGTGGTGGTGTGCCAGACTGTACAGCTCTTCCTGGACTTAAAATAGGGTCAAATTTTGAAAAGCTCACTATCTGTTGCAAATAAGTCAAAAATGCATTTGGGACTTCCCTGGTGATCCAGTAGTTAAGACACTGACTTTCAGTGCAGGGAATGTAGACTCGATCCCTGGCTGGGGAACTAGGATCCCAGATGCCACCATGGCGTGGCATATATATATATATATATATACATATACATACATANAGATGCCACCATGGCGTGGCATATATATATATATATATATATATATATATACACACACACACATATATATAGCTTTAAGCCATTAAAGAGATGATACAAGATACAATTAATATATGTAAGCTACTGAACATCACAGCTTAGGCTCTCCAACCTTAAATATGCTCAGAACATTGACAGCAGCCTACAGTGGGGCACAATCATCTAACCCAAGACCCATTTTATAATAGAGTATGGGATATATCATGTAACTTACTAGATGCTGCACTAAAAGGAAAAAGCAGAATAGGTCACAGTGTACCAGTCATTGATCCTTGTGAGGGTGTGGCTGACTGGGAGCTGGAAGCTGCTGCACCCCAGAGACAGGACCATACTACCCATCTCTAGCTTGGGAAAGAATTACAATTTAAAACTGGATCTACTTTATTCACACAACTTTTGCAACATGACGTTGAAAAATCATAATTCAAACCATCCTAAGTTTGGGACCATATGTACTTTCCAAAGGTGGCCAGAACCCTATCTCCTACAGCCACCATACAAATGATCACAAATTGACAGGTTAAAACAAAAGACGTTCATTCTGTAATATGTCTGGAGGCCAGAAGTTTGAAATCAAGGTGTCAGCTGGGCTCCACTGCCTCTGGAGGCTCTAGAGAGGAATTCCTGCTTTGCCTTTTCTATCTTGCAGAGTCCGTGGGCATCTGTTGCAGTTTCATCACTCCAAACCCTGCCTCTCTGGTCATGCAGTTTGCTTCTCTTCTGTCCCTGTCAAATTTTTCTCTGCCTTACTCTCATAAAGATGACTGTCACTGGATTTTGGGTCCGAGTACAAATCATCTCAAGATCCTTAATCTGCTGCTGCTAAGTCCCTTCAGTCGTGTCCAACTCACCCCATAGATGGCAGCCCACCAGGCTCCCCCATCCCTGGGATTCTCCAGGCAAGAACACTGGAGTGGGTTGCCATGTGCTTCTCCAATGCGTGAAAGTGAAAAGTAAAATTGAAGTCACTCACTCCTGTCCGACCCTCAGTGACCCCATGGATTGCAGCCTTCTAGGCTCCTCCATCCATGGGCTCTTCCAGGCAAGAGTACTGGAGTGGGGTGCCATTGCCTTCTACAATCGTTAATCTAGATAAGACTAAATAAGGTAATACAAAGTTCCAGGGATTAAGATGATGACCTGTGTTTTAGAGGATACCATTCAATCCACAAAAGTTTCCCATCCTATAAGTTCCTCTAGAACCTTGCAACTCCCGCATGTAGAGGGGAGTCTGTGTCCCTTCCCCTTGAATTCTGGCAGGATTTTGTGTCTGCCTTCACAAACAGAGTGAAGTAGCGATGCTACCTTACTTCTGAGTCTAGGTCATAACAGCATTAGGCACTTCTACCTCATTTAAGTGGGACACACATCCTGGAACCCAACTACCATGAGGACAGGAAGCCCACATGTGCCTACATGGAGGGGCCATGTGTAGGTGTTCTGGCTGACAGAGGTTCCAGCTCACAGTCAGCATCCATTACCCACAAATATAAGCACACCTCCAGATGGTTACAGTCCCAGCTGTAGAATCAACACCAGTCATGGAGTCTCCTCAGCTAAAGCCCTAGACATCAGAGGCCAGACTGCAGTTCCCACTGAGGTCTACCCCAGTGGAGAGCCCTGAGCAAAATAAATGATTGTTCTTGTATTCAGCCACTAAGTTTTGGGGTGGTTTGCTGCATAACAATAAATAAGAGACTAATTATTCATTAAATAATGAAATGGGTTAAGGTTAAAGATTTAAAAAAATATAATAACAATAATACATTAAAAATATTTCCTGACATTGAGTATCTTGGATTTTTGTCTAAATATAGTGGGAGCACACACAAACACATACACTTTTAGAGGAAAAAGTGACTCAGTCTCTCTCATTCTGACTGACAATACGGGAGGATACCTTAATTAGAAATTATATGAGCTACAGTAGACCTTATATATCATTTGGTCAAACTCCATATTCTACAGGTTCAGAAAGTAAGACTCAAAAGTGGTCCCAGTGACTCCCCAACTCAGTACAGCTCTTTACCCACAAAAGGTCCTCTATCCCAGTCTCACTATCTATCCAATCAGGAATACTGAAAGGAGGGGAGTAGCAGAGATTGGGTGTGAGGAAAAGGAGCAAGCTGCTATAAATGTAGTTATTTGGGGCATCTGTTCAACAGATGGGACTCTTCCTTCTCTGGAATGAGTGAGTGACAGTTAGTCATGTCTGACTCTTTGTGATCCCATGCACTGTAGCCTGCCAGGCTCCTCTGTCCACGGAATTCTCCAGGCAAGAATACCGGAGTGGGTTGCCATTTCCTTCTCCAGGGGATCTTCCCAGCCCAGGGATTGAATAATGGTCTCCTGCATTGCAAGCGAATTCTTGACCAGCTGACCCACCAGGGAAGCCTTGCTTCCCTACCTTCAGTTAAATTGAGGGTTTTGTTTGTTTGTTTACTTTCCTACCTTAAGCCTGTGACTCCAGGCCTCAGTCAGGAAGATCCCCTGGAGAGGGAAATGGCAACCCACTCCAGTATTCTTGCTTGGGAAATCCCATGGATAGAGGAGCCTAGTGGGCTACAGTCCAAAGGGTGGCAAAGAGTTGGACACGACTGAGCATGCCAGGCCTTAAAAAGTGTCTAGGGCACAGAAAGGAAAGGCACCAATTGTTATATGGAAGGAAATGAAAAATCTGTTTCTACGTTCACTTCACATGCTCTCCATGAGCTGTCTGAAAAGTAGGCCCACAGATTTTAGATCTGTTTTGTAACAGAGACCTTCCTGCATTAGTGGTAATGTTTTCTATCTGCTTTGGTGAGGATGGCTCGCTTCCCTAGTGGCTCAGAATGTAGTCTGCCTGCAGTGTGGGAGACCTTGGTTTGATCCCTGGGTCGGGAAGATCCCCTGGAGAAGGGAATGGCAACCCACTCCAGTATTCTTGCCTAGAAAATCCCATGGACAGAGGAGCCTGGCAGGATACAGTTTATGGGGTTGCAAAGAGTTGGACATGACTGAGCGGCTTCAATTTCCTTTTCTTTCTTTCTGGTGAGGATGGTGGCTACTCACTCCATGTAGCTATTAACTTATGTGAAATGTAGCTCACATGGCCCAGGAACTGAATTTTTCCTGTGATTTAATTTTAATACCATATTGGACAATGCAATTTGAGACAAGCCATTCTGAGGTTAGTGATTCTAACTAGTGACACAAATAGTCCAAGTGACCTGAAACTGCATATTTACTGCTGTGTCTCTTTCTTGTTGCTATCGTCTACTCTCTCAGTTGTGTCCAACTCTTTTGTGACCCCATGGACTGCACCCCACCAGGCTCCTCTGTCCATGAGATTTTCTGGGCAAGATTACGGTAGTGAGTTGCCATTTCCTCCTCCAGGGGATCTTCCTGACGTAGGGATCAAACTCATGTATCCATATCTCTTGCATTGCAGGTGAATTCTTTACCACTGAGCCCCTGGGGAAGCTTTCTTCTGTGGAAGGATTGGTCTCTGAGTTCACAGTGGTGAACTGCTTAGTTGGGAAAGGAATCCCGGCATTCCCGTCGCACCTCAATAGGAGGCGGACTCTTGGGATTCAGAACTTCTCTCCTATGATTGCTTAATGCCTCAGTAAGAGTGGAGAGATCCCCATAATGTGGTTGCAGTTTCTGATTTCTGAGAGTCATTCAGAGTTCACAGCTGCATGACCAAAAAAGAACTAAAAATTCCTTCTGTGAGCAGCTATATGTGATGGAAGAAGACAGAAACCCAGAGAGATTTTTCTGACATTCTTTTTCTCAGTTCTAGAATCACAAACAAAGTGAAGTTTGAGTGTATGAAGATGATAATAAGTGGGAAAGGTCAGAATTATTATCCAAATAATAAGTTAATGTTGCACAGTGATTTGTTTATAATTGAAACTCAAGTTTCCCAGTTTGACCTCCCAAGAGTATCTATAATTTGCATCCTGTTGAACTTGACTAGCATCAGTGCCTGCTCGCCTCTCTCTCCACCCACTCCTCTCTCCAGAGGCTTGGCCTCTCAACACTGGAAGGAACTGCAGTACCCGAGGTGACCCACGTTTAACATCCCTGCATTCAGGCTACAGTCACAGTGCTATCTCTGCTTTCAATACCATTCAAAAGGTCCTTCTCTATCCTTTAAGCCTCAACCTAAGGAGCCTTCCAGGGCCTTCTACCTTTGACTAATTTCTTCTTTCACACTCCCTTAAAAAGTCTGTCACTTAGGGGAACTTATTAAAATTTCACATGTTTTTTCTTCTTAGTAAATTATACTCTATTAAAGTACAGGATTTTCTTCATTATAATCTTTAATGACCAGAAAAATCACAGTGCTGCACAATGTGCTTAAGAAATTCCAATCGAACTGTAGCAAAAGCACCCAATAAATTGTACAAATTTGTAACAAGCTTGTTTTATAGCGTTTTGCAGTAATTACAAGGACTAAAATCATCCTTGAGGATTTGCATTCTTGCAAAAGGTATAAAACACAGTAAGCTTCAAACTAAATAGGACATGACAGAGCCGTATCCCAGGACTTTCATGGAACAGAGTGGATTTTTGTTCTGTGTTTTTCTGCATTACAATGTTCATGCCACCTTAAAAATAACACTGGTCATTTTTCAGCTTGATGAATTTGAGCTAATGGATGAAAAAGTAACCTCCAGAGACAGAGCCCTGTGAGATGGAAACACAGTGTTCTCAATATAAAAAGCCTTTCCAAGTTCTCAAGTGACACTGGCATCAGAGCTGAAGCAATTGCTATTCACAATACATTCATTAACAATGTTAAGTGAAAGATACAACTAACGCCAGTAATATCATTTTCTCCCATTTCCTGAGCAAATCTGTATGTGAACTAGGATGATTTCTCCTGCTTCTTGTCTATTTCACACTCCTGACTTGTGTAATTAAAATGTAGCAGGTAGTTGATATACAGGAGGGAGTGTCTGTATTAAAAGTACCTTTTCATAATCAAATTCAAGCACTCATCTCATTTATGGTCTGTCTACCTTAATAAATCAACCAATACTTCCTTTTAAAAGCCATATAAAGCTCTATTAACCCATCTTTACATACTAATTTAAAGTGACAGGCTATTCATAAATTTTTCGCATTCATTTATTCAACAAACATTCTAAATATCTACTATATACTAAGCAAGTTGTTGAATGTTGTCACTATACAGGTGAATAGTTTAAGGTTACCGTCTCTGTAGGGGAAACAGGAAAGTTAAATAATGCAGTACTGCATGTCTTCCCACCGCAGGGCACCAGGTACAGCAAAAACAAAAGAGTCGTCAGGTTTATCTGGGAGGACTTCTGAGAAAATCTGAGATATCAGAGAAAAGCTTAAAAAGAGCACTGTGTATGGAAGATTAAATATAGGTGTGATTTTCAAGAGAATTTCTGACCTTATGGGAGGGAAGTCCTGGCCCAGCTGCTTGATGAGCAGGACTTACTAAATAATTCTACCCTCCCAGGCCACAGCTGATGGGGCATCTCATGTGGTCCATGCACAATAAACAAGTACAGCATGATGTGCACAATCTGCTGAGCCAGTGCAGTTCCCTCTCTGAAACTTTAAGTGGGTAACAGGAGGAGACTAGGGTGGGGAGAGGTGGGAGCAGAAGGGGAAAGTCATTGCAGAGAAAAGGTCAAAGGCACACACATGTTGAAGATGCCAGGAAGCAGGAAACGTGGATAAACACAGGAGGTAACTGGTAGCTCCACAAAGGTAGAGGGATCCTGGCCTGCCAACAGAAGCAAATGTTTCAGGGCAATATCAAGGCCACGTGGTCCAGTAAAATCAGAGGATGGGTATCCCCAACACTGCCGTACTCTGCAGTATCCCCAACACTGCAGTACTCCTAAGAGTACTCTGGGTCCCATGGCTGTGAGACCCACCCACGCACCAGGAGAGCCCTTGTCCTGTTCCTTCTGCAAGTATATCCTCACTCCCCTTTGCTTGAGTTAGTTTGACTGGGTCATGGCTCCTCAACCCTTCTCCAAACAGATGGTGTGTCAGTGTTCTGAGTTATGGAACTCACTGCCCATTCGCCCTGGCTTTTACTGTTTTACATTGTGTCCAAATTACAAGTATTAGAATGCCTTCCTCTGACCCTCAGTGGATCTTTATCTTACTTTAGGGTAAATAAATCATGTTTTAGACATTGCACTGAACAAATTCAATTTGTCTTCATGAAAAATAGCACTTGGAAAATGGGCAGCATAGTGTACTGATTAAGAGTGCAGGCTCAAAAGCCAGACTCCTGTGACCCAGTTTCAGCTTCAGCACTCACTGACTGTGTGACCTTGGACAAGTTATTGCACTTCTTGGAACCTCCTCGTCCCCATTTGTAAAATATGCATGATAGTAGTGTCTACCTCATAGGAATTTTTATTAAGATTATACAGGCACATTACAAAGTAAGTTCTGTTTTAGTTTTTATTAAACAAATGGACATTCTCTTCTTAATCATAGATACAATGGTTTGGATTTTGTAATTTTAATGCATGGAAAAAGAAAGAGAAGTTAGAGGATCTGTTAAACACTAGTATCGCTAGCTACAATTTATCTAGGACATATTGTGTGCCCAGCATGGACCAGGTACTTGACATCCATCATCTCATACATGTGGTCTGTATAAAACACTCACATGTGTTTGACAGTTAACAAACACACATTGAAAGGTGACTGCATACCAGGGACTGGTCCATGGCTATAAATATGAATAGAATACAACCCCTGCTCCTGAGGAGTTCCCAGTATGGTTGGGATGCTAAAGCTGGGTCAGGCAACTTCATCATCTACTTTGCTTCAATCAACTGCAAGTTGAGGATGTTTGAAGAGGTGGCTCAAAGTACCTATTTCATCTAATAATGATTTCACACTCACTGGAAATCAAACTTTTTAAGCTTTGCCACTAATAAGCACTTGTGTGCTAAATGACATTGTAGACAATCAGTACTGCAGTACTTTGGGAGGTCTTTAAGGCCAAGTTATTTGGATTGAGCTGCTGGAATACACTGGTAGAAGCAGCAGCCCTCTACAGAGAGAGATCTCACATGGTCAAGGCCAAGCTCCAAAGACAAAACTGTAGTGTTCAAACAGGAAGATGCCTTGCAGTCCTAAAGGATACCTAGTTCACTGCATTCATTTCTGTACTGAGCGCCAGAAGGAAAAGGTGATGTAGTTCATAGCCCACTAGGTGTTCCATTCCTTGACATTCATGCTAGGGATTTCTGCACTGCCCCACAATACAACACAGAGATGAATAAACCATATTCCAGACTAAGACTGTTTGGATTCAAACCTCTACTCTGACACTTTTTAGCTATGTGATTCCAAATCATGTTATTGAGCGTCTCTCCTCCCTGTGAAGTTGGTATCGTAATACCAATCCACATAAAGATTAAGTTAGATATTTATAAGTTGCAATGGCAGAGAGCCTGATGCAAAATAAGCCTTCAATAAATGATGATGATGATAATGGTAAACACTAACAGAAGGCATTTACTTTGGAACAAGCTCCTTTTCTAAGCACTTCACATTTATCACCTCATTCACTCTTCACAACAATCATATAAACAGGTAGGTATTGCTATTACTCCCAATATATGACAGTACAGAAAGGCTGAAAAATTTGTCAAAGTAGCAGAACTCAGATGTGAACATAGAGCATCTTTGTCCTGAGCCCTGAGTGGGGTCTCCTATGATTTTCTGTTCCCAACACAAACTCTTCCTACAGGTCAGGTGCTAACTCAGAGTCTACACACCAACCTATGACACAGATAGCATTATTCAGTTTGCATTAAATGTTTATATAAACATAACAAGGGACTAGAACAAAAGGTAGAAGCAGTGAAGGGAGAGGTCATTGGCTGTAGGATAAAGAGAACTGAGTTGAGGCCTGAACACATATAACTATCAGGAACTACTCCATACAGGAAAAGTCAGTGGATATCTTGGATGGGAAGCAAATTTGTGATCTGATGACACAGGTGGGTAACAAAGGTAATGAACCACTTCAGCAGCTTCAGAGCTGTGTTGGAAAGCCAGGTCATCGCAGCAATTAGCTAGAAGAGGTGGACATGAATGAGCGGCTGAACTGGACTGAACTGAACCGAACCGACTGTATGTTGTGGTATAAAGGGGTAGGCTTTGAAGTCAAGCGCCAGTTCTTTGACTACTAGATGTTTCCTTGAGAAAGCCACTCAACTTCTCTGAGCCTTGGGCTTGATTTTACTAAAATGGAGATTGTAATACCCAATTTGTAGGGCTGTTTGGAAAATTAAACAAGATAATTTTTTTAAACTGCCAAGCAGTGACTAGCACATATTAAGCACATGCTTAATAAATAATACTAGTTTCTTTGTAAAGCACGGTCATAAACTACGAGAGGTGAACCTATGGGTCTTTATAACAAAGGTAAATTAAACACTCCTTCAAGTAGGGGAAACACTGGAAAAGTGTGGGAGACTGTAATTCTATCTTGATTAATAATGAACAGCAGAGTAATCTGCTAAAAGCAGAGGGAAAAAAAGCATTTTTATTCTGATTTACATCTGGGACAAATAAAACTTGGTTGGATGCTTGTCCAGATTGTTATAATGGAAGGACTCTTTCAGCATAACCCTTGGGGACAGCATAGAATGCAAATTTTACAACAGAAAATTCTGGATGCCCGATATTGGATAAATTGCCAAGTCCTCAAAAACACTTGCAGATGACATCACTCTTGGTTTGTCATTTCTTAGAGGGTTTGATTAAGGTGTAAACTTTTCCAAATCTCAAATTACTAAACATTCCAGGTGTACCAAATAGTCAGTCTTTCCTCTTGACAATCGTCCAGAATCCTCACAGAAAGTGCTTCACTCCTATCATATCGGATCTCCTGTGTTCATACACTCCACATTCACCAGTGTAATATTGGTGAACACCTCATTCTTTTTCAAGATATTCACTGTCAGTAAATTATTATTTGTGGAATAGAATTATAATTCTAAAGGGATATGCATTATACTGTGATTTATGGAGAATATGTTTTTACCATCCAGGGAAAGACCAATTTTCTGATACTTCAGCTTTATTTGCTCAAAAGCATTACTGTTACAAAATTACCCATTATGACTAATAATAGCATTATTCTCACCTCAGTAAGTACTTGGTTTGGTAAATCTTTAAGAACTCTCAACTTTGGCAATCAATTTAGTTAACTACAGGAAATAGCCTATTTTATATAGATTATTACCTTAATATCATATTGCTCCCCAAACTCACATAACATTCATAGTGAATTGTCACTCAATATACATTTACATAGACATCTCACTGTTGAGTCTGCCAGATAAAACACACTTGAGAAGCCAGATTTGTGTAATATCACAGTTATCTAGGTTTGAGTTCATATTCTCCACCACATTCACCCTCTAATATTTCAGGTTCTATACGTTAACTTCACATCAAACTATGTCAATATAACAAAAACAACCCCAAACAGGGACTGAGGGGGATACATGAGTCTCAGCTAAATTTCAGTGGAAAGATAATGAATTCCATCTGTTGTTATTGTCCCACCATCCAACCATCTTACTATCAAGAACCTGGAGTATTCCAGAACTATCTTTCAATCCCTCAACAACTCATATCCAAACAGTAGGTGAGGTTGAGGTATGTCACTTCCATCTTTTAATGTCTTTTGAACATTTATTCTTCATTCTACTGCCCTAGCTTCAGTCTTCTATTTTATATTACAATATATAATTTTTCTACTTTAAAGATTTTGAAATATGAAATAAAAACATCACAGAACATGCATACTGACAAATGATAGCTATGTTCCCTTGGACTTAAGGGCAGATTCATGACACATTTTAGAGCCTTAAACTCTGAGACACTGTCTCCATTATATTGCATCCTTACATGAGCAGTATCTAGACTCCAACTTGGATCATACCTCCCTCTGTCTCTCACCTAAAACACTTCTCTGATTTTTTTTTTATATAAACTAAGTTCAAAAAAATGTTTACAGATTCTAATTCAGAAGTAGAACCTAATGTGCTCCAATATTCTAGAACATATTTGCTTAGACCCCTACAATACATTGGAAATTGACCTGTATCATCTTTGAAACTTAAAACTGCAATTCAGAAGCTTAATTTGCCAGTGCTTACTGCAAATATTAAAAAGTGAACCATTCTTCATCACTAAAACGTCTATAAATAACATATGCTGGAAAGGGTGTGGAGAAAAGAAAACCCTTTTACACTGTGGGCAGGGATGTAAGTTGGTGCAGCCACTACAGAAAGTCCCTCAAAAACTAAAAATAGAGTTACCACAAGATCCCAAAATCCCACTCCTAGACAAAAATATAATTTAAAAAGATACATGCACCTTCATATTCAGGGCAGCATATTCACAATAGGCAAGACACGAAAACAACCAGAATGTCCATCAAAAGATGAATAGATAAAGAAGATGTGGTAAAAATACACAATGGAATACTACTCAACCATAAAAAAAAAATGAAATGCCTTTTGAAGCAACAGAAATGTACTTAGAAATTATCACATTAGGTAAATCAGGAGAAAGACAAATATCATATAATGTCCCTTATATGTGGAATCTAAAATATGAAACAAATGAACTCATCTGAAACAGGAACAGAATCACAGACGGAGAACAGACTTGTGGTTGCCTGGAGGGAGATAGGAGTGGGATGGCCTGGGAATCAGGGATTGGCAGATACAAACTATGACATGTAAAATAGATAAACAACAAGGTCCTATTGGATAGCACAGGGAACTATATTCAATATGTTATGATAAACCATAATGGAAAAGAATGTGGAAAAGAAAGCATACGTATGTATAACTCAATCGTTTTGCTATACAGCAGAAATTAACACAGCATTGTAAATCAACTATATTTCGATTTTAAAAGTGAGCCCTTTTGATGCACTAACACTGGTTTATGTAACCCTCATGAGTCAAGTGCCCATAGCCCGTCTCATGAGTGATGAACAAAGGCCCACAGTAAAGAGATGCCACCCCTGCTATTATCAAAGTTCACGCTGCCTGGGAGACATATGTAAAAATTTTTATCTGGAGTGATCAGTGAAATAATAAATACATAGATGGAGCTACAGGAGCATCGGGGAGGAATTGTACCAGGCCTAAGATGGAGAAAAGCAGCCCGAGGAGGAGAAACGGCCTGAGCAAAGGCAAGAAAAATAAGATGGAGAAAAGCAGCCCGAGGAGAAGAAATGGCCTGAGCAAAGGCAAGAAAAATAAGATGGAGAAAAGCAGCCCAAGGAGAAGAAACAGCCTGAGCAAAGGCAAGGACGTCTACCTGTGCACAGGTGTGAGGGGTTAAAAATAAACTCTACAATTCAGGAAAGACAAATATCCACTATCCTATTTTGGATTTTCACATGAAAGCCTTACTTTTAATTATGTTATGGTTACATTTCCTTATCACACAGGAGATCTTTTATATTGCCAACATAATTACTTACTTTTGACATTACCAGAGGAAAAGAAAGCATTTTTAGGACTATGCTCTCACTAACGCAAGAATTTACTTATACTGTTCTAATCTTTACAAAAGCTCTGGGGAAATACATCAGAATAACTCCAAAAATCTTTTTGCCAAGATTTTCTTTTCATGTGAACTTCAACAAGCAAATGTCCAATCTGCTGCATGGCCCTAAGTACCAAGATCAAGAATTTCTTCAAGGAAGTGTAAACACAAATTCGAAAAAAAAAAAAAGGTAAAATGACTATACTCCTCTGATTCTATTCCTAAAAATCGAGGAAATGCTCCATTAACTACCAGGTGTAAATAGATACTGAAAAATTTTTAATGTTCTCCAAAGGCTAATTGAACACTGATGTTTCAATCTTTACCTCATGAAAACTTTCTTAATTACTACTAAAATTAAAAAAAAACACACACAAACTTACTACTTTGGTCTTTATCTCATCCTTCTCCCTACATTATTTACTCAAATTATTTATAAGTTACAGGCTATAGAAACACAGTTATCAAAATGTAAGGAAAGCTCACATGAGTATTGCAAAAGAAGAGAAACATCCCACAATTGGATTACCAGCCTCTGAGGAGTTGAGATTTAAAAGAAGTCAATCCTCACATGTAATCTGAGCACCAACGCTTTTCTCCCCGCCCCCCACCCCGCCCCCCATCAAAACCACTGCTTGTAGGTTATTTTTAATTTTACTACCATCACTTTCCACATTCTCTTTTCTTCCCCCTTGCTTTCCCTTCCCCCCAAAAGAGCTAAAGAAAACTATGGTCTTACTTACAATTGTGAAGTTCATGACTTTGAGAATCCAGATGGTCATGGCCAAGTTCACCAGTATTAAAATCATCAGGAGTAGGACAAAGAAATACAAGCATCTTTTCCGCCAGCCATAAATCCCCACTTTGTATACCTGCGGCCCCTCAGAGCTGGGCATGGTGCCCCGATGATGGGTGTACTGTTCCTGAGGCATCTGAAATAAATAAGCCGAGAAAGAAGCACTCACATTAAACTGCAAGGAGAAAGACGGGGGAAAATGTACAGGAAAAAATCAACTTGAAGAGATACGGCTGACTGCTGTCCATATGTTTCTGCCTTCCTGACAAATCTAAAATCTGTATCCTCTGCACAAAAGTGGCTCCTCTGGATGCATGCAGGAGCCGTCTCTTTTCATGTAGCCATCTCTCATCATGCGCTCTGAGACATCCACATACATATTGCGGGCATAGAGGGACCTATAGGAATTCACTTTCCAAATGATTCTTAGAATTCCGACATCTTTATGAGGGAGACACTCAAAGTATTCACGGTAAAATTGAGAATTCACCTGCAAAAGTAAATTAACCTCAACAGTTCTTTGTGCTGGGATACTACTGCTTGGGCTTCCCTGGTGGCTCAGACAGTAAAGAATCTGCCTGCAATGTGGGAGACCCCTGGGTTCGATCCCTGGGTCAGGAAGACCCCCTAGAGAAGGAAATGGCAACCCACTCCAGTATTCTTGCCTGGAAATCCCATGGACAGAGGAGACTGATGGACTACAATCCATGGGGTCGCTATGAGTCAGATGTGACTGAGTGACTAACGTTATGCTACCACTACTTAGGCAATTGATTTGGGGTAAAATGATCTCTGGAAAGTCAGTGTCAAAATCAGTCCATGGGGTTTGAAAAGAGTCGGGCATGACTGAAGCAACCTAGCACAGTTGCAAAAGTAACAATTTTGATCCTGCCTTCCAGAGGTCAAAGAGGTGTTGATGTGCTCACTTGGTTCAGGAATCCTCCAAAAGTGATAGCCTGTGTTTAAATTCCTCCCTTGACAGAGATCTCACTACTCTTTCAAGTAGCCCTTAGGAGTTAGATGACACTAATTCTTACCAACACATTTATTTAATAAATATAAAAGAGTCTGAAAGTCAAGTAAGGTATGAACATTCACTCCAGGAGCTTGCAGGCTAATGGGAAAAATGAACTAAACAGTGATTAGAGCAGAGTGAGATAAATTAGAAAAAAAATCTGCCAATATTAAGTAGTATACCAATCCCCTTTAAAGTAAGGAAGGTTTCTCCAACCCCTGCTGTTGACACAAATTATCTTTATACTAGCATTACTAATTAGGAACCAACACAAATCTAAGTAAACATTACTTCTATAAAATTCTCCAACCAAAACAAATTTTGAAATTCAACACAAACAAAATTCCCAATGCGTATCATTCAAAATGGAAAATAACTGCCTACTGAGAAGAATGATGATCTGCAAAACTACACAGCATATTGTGGTAGCAAGAGCTTTAGCACAGCATCTTCTGAGCACAGCATCCCTGCTCTGCCATGAGCCATGTGACACAGCCCTACTGCTTTTCTCCATTCAAACGGCTGCACAACATTTATTTTGGTGTGTTTACTTCATTTGCTCTCATGTAGGCATAATGTATTCTCTAGGAATAAGACCTTTCTCCACTTATTTTCATCTTCAGTTCAGT